>PVIY010055968.1:0-13502 GCA_004026745.1 Myrmecophaga tridactyla | reverse complement strand
CCGCTACTGACCTTGATTTTCTCTCTGGAGAGGGATGGGACGGTGTGCGGGGTAGGGTGCTCAGGAGAGGGGAGAAAGCCCCTAAGGGACCAGAATGTGGCTAGGGGCGGGCTGAGGGGTGCGAGTCAGTGGTGCACCCTCCTTGCTGTGGCCCTGGGGTGGATTGGATATAGTCAGCATTTATGGGAGTGGCCAGGTAGGGAAAGCCAAGGGTGAAATCACAGGAGAGGGATGGAAGAAGTGGGTCAGATGCTGGACAGGGAAGGGTGAGAAGCAGCATCCTCTGCATACCTTTTAAAGCGGCTTTCTGGACTTCACTGCAGGTCCTGTTTAATCAGGTAACCACAGGTCTTGGTTTGCTTAGACAGCCCCAACCTAATTATTAGTTGTTTTACCTTCTGGTTCAATGATGCCTTCTTTGGACCAGAGATTGTACAGCCACCCATTGTTTAACTCAGCAGAGCCCCAAAGTGTATCAACTTTTTGCTAACAGACTGCTGTTTCTACTTTAGAATTCTCTCTCCCTTGTACTTTTCACATCCTTTCCCATGACTAGCGTAGGCTCTTATGACCTCTCCCACAAGCTCGATGTGACTTCCAGTCCCCCAACCCGTCGTCTTGCCTCCTGCCTGTTCACGTCTATTCCCACGGCCTCGCCTTCCCTCTGATCCATACCACATCCTGTGGGCAGATGGATTTCTCCTTGAAGAGCCCTGATTATATCAGTGCTGCTCAGAAACCGTGCTGCATCTCATTGCCTAAAGAGCAATAAGTCTAAGCTCTTAAGTTTCAAGACCCTTCAAGATCTATCCTGATATTTCAGAGGAGCATTAATCATAGAGTATATAGGCTAAGAATCAGGGCTCTGAAGCCAGGCTGCCTGGGTGTGACTCCTACCTGCCATTGTGTGACCTTGGGCAAATTGCCTAACTTCTCTCTGCCTCAGTTTTCTAATCTCTATCATGGCTGATGAAAAAGAATACCTGTTGTTATTATAAGGATTAAATAAGCTAATCCATGTAAAGCCCTTGCAGCAGTGTTTGGCACTTAGAAAGCTCTCAGTAAATGTTTTCTCAGTATATGATTTTCGCAACTGATACGCTGGATGTTTGCTCTTTTCTGCCAGACTTCTGATACTCTCTTAGCCCTTTGCCTTGGCTAACCTTGTTCCTTATGGGAATCCTTCCCCAGAACCATTTCTGCATGTCCAGATCCCACCTTTAGGCGAGGCTATTTTGTAAACCATGGCTTTAGCCACCTACAGAAATAGCAAGCTATGAAGTCCAGTGCTTATTCTTTGACTTCCCTTTGGTACTGTGAGATGAAATTCTTTTCAAATGCTTTGCCAGCATTATGTTCTGAGATTTGATTTATCTATTTCTTCTCTGGGTGTACACTGGTGTTTAATGGAATGGTGGGTATCTTGCAGCCTTGGAGGGGAGGTAGCTGTCCCCAACTAGTTCTTTTCTCTTGGTGTTCCTGGAAGGGTGACAGTAACTCCCTTGTTTCTAGGTCTTTGTCTTTTGCTCTGGGTTTCAGGCCTTCATACATGCTAAGTTCTGATGATGGACATATACCGAGGGACATTAGGGACTTGCTGAGCCAGTGAAAATCTGCTGGGAATCGAACCTCTTCTGTTCCCTCATGTAACTCTGCATCGTGCCCTGTCTGATCTGCGTGTACATCTATTAAGGCAAATTACTCTGTGTTGTGGAGTGGTTGGGAGTGATTCCAGAAAGTGTTCTTAATAAATAACTTTGATGAGACCTGAAGGAGATATACTGGGATATTGTGTGCAAAGTAGAAAAATGCTGTGTCTAAACAGACAACCTAACCTATGGCCCTGCCACAGAAATCACTTTGACCAAAAACATACCAACATTGTGGTGGTAGATGTGGATTTATTTGCTTATTCTGGCTTGACTTAACTGTCAGTTGCCTTAAATAACACTGTTTTACATTCTTTTCTTAATTTTAGTGCTTGCGGGTACTGAGCAGATTTCACATTTTATTCCACATCTGATGATGTGTATACATGATAGACATTTAAACGTTTCTTTAGTCTGCCCTGAAATCCCTTTTCTTCTGCGAGCTGCTTCATGAGTAGAGTACAGCCATACGATGTGCATGGAAGCCATCTACCCCCTGGCCAGAGATGAGTGGCTTGGGAGTGGACCTGGCCTATGTGGGGCCAGTGAGAGCCCTCCCCTGGCATCTTGGCTGTGGATAACCAGGAAGTTTAGACACTGTCTCTCCAGTGGCTAAACCACAGAGTTGCAGCTGGGCAAATTTTTGTCATATGGAGAAATTTGGCTTTAAAGAAGAAAGAAGGATGATGCCATCATATAAAGAGAACTGGGGTCAAAACGGGCAGATGGCTTCCTGCTCAGTGTCAGAGGCTCTGGTTCCAGGTCCACCTAAAGCCCGGCTCTGGCTCTACCCTGCTGGCTGCTCTTTGAGCCCCTCACAGACAGGATTTCCCTGTTCACCTTCCTTTGCATCTTTGATGTCGACTTTTGATATCTGGGATGGAGATCTTCTGGCAGGTTGGTTTTCTGGGGGCGCTGGAAGCTCATGGAAGATCTTAGAAGGAATGGAGTTTGACAGTACTCCCTCTTTCCAACTGATGTCTAACTCTCATGTGCTTCATTTTTAATGAATTGTGAAATTATAAGCACAATCTGAATGATAAGGACTGAGGCAATTAATGCAGATAATTTGGGCAAATTAGATTTCTTTCATCAGAAATGCCTGCCTTGAGCAGAACCACCAAAAGATGGATCTCTTCCCTACTCCCACCCAAACTCTGGGCCCCACCTCTTCCTTTTGTTTCCTTTAGGAGTTTACTTGGCATTTCTCATGCTTCCCACCAAATCACCCCTCATAGCAGAAGAGAATAAAGGTGTGCCTCCTTCTTCCCGCTTCAGTCTTGCCAGGGTTTTGAGGGCAAGCATTGGTCTCTTAAACTTAGGATATCAGTTACCTCTCCAGATTCTCTCAAATACCCTTTGAGTTAAGCCAACCCTTATTAAATCCAAGATGGCCTCAGAGATGGTTGCTGTAAGGCTCACACTGCTTCCCTAGCACCCGGTGCCCAGCATGCAGTAGACACTCAGTGAACAGTTAGGAATAGAATGAATGTATATTATTAACCCCATTTTATAGATTTGGAAACTGAAGCACAGATAAATTAAATAATCTGACCAGTAACATATCTTGCAAGTGGCAGAGCTGGGTCCAAAGCTTTCCGTCTTCAGATTCCTTGTCCAGGGTTCATTCTAAGGCCTCTCAGTCATTAAAGAGAACACAGAGACCTCAGAAGATCTCCAGGGCAGATGCAGAACCATAAATGCTGATCTCTTTCCTCATGGCTCCACAATGGACCTAAATGCCCAGCAGTGTTTGGCAGAGTTGTCAGCTCCTAAAGCTAAGTGTTAACGTGTCAGAACTAGAGGCAGTTTCAGTCATGAGCTAAAACGCATGTTATTTTTGAACCTGCCTTTTTGGAAAGCTGTACAAGAGTTTAGGTGACAAAAGACGGAAAGGGCTATGTATGTTTGATAAAATATTCACTGTAAAGACTCATGTGCAACCCAGAACAGCAATTTTGTATCCGTTCTTGGCACACAGTGCATGCTTCTCTTTGTGTGCTCCCTGTGTGTGGTCATGGATTCCCCAAAGACTTGAAAATGTCTTATGTGGCTCGTTGGTTCTGAGGGAGGGTCAAATTGGGCAGTGGGCTAGTCTCTGGGGTATGTTTGGGACGTATGTGTCTAAGAGAGTCTTGGTCTTTATGCGCTATTGTATACCTCTGAAACCATTACTGAAACAAAGTTCTGTTTCTATTATTCAATATTTTGTATGATTTATTATCTTCCAGAGCAGCACCATCTTATAGAACTTTCTATGATGATGGAAATGTTCTCTCTCTGTACTGTCCGGCGTGGTAGCCGCTAGCTGCATGTGGCTACTGAGCATTTGAAATGTGGCTAGTGTGATTGAGGAACTGGCATTTTATTTCTTTTGAATTTGAATTAATTTAAATTTAAATAGTTACATGTGGCTAGTAGCTAACATATTGGGCAGTGCAGCTATATATTTTTTAAAAATCAGTCACTTTCTGATTCCTGGCAAGAATTAGCTCATTAGTTATAGGCATTTTACTAAATTCATCATAAACTTAGAAAATACCTGTAACCTGTAAGAAATAAATCTACCAGGTGTAAATAGACCCAGTGTGTAGCAGCTCTCCTCAAAGAAGTAGTGGGGAAATCTCCTTTACCTGGGCAACAGTAACCTCTGTCAGCCTTCTTCCCTCACTCCAGCCTCTCCCCCAGGACCTTGAATTAATTAAAACCAAATTAAGTCCTGTGGCCTTGCCCTCTGTTTGGGGAACCTGCTTTCTCACTGTCTTTTGGAAGTCCTTGACCGTCTCTTCATTTCACACTGAGTCAGATTTAGAGTCAGATTTCACACTGAGTCAGATTTAGAGACCTCTGTCAGCCTGCCCTCACCTTACTCTCTTTATCCCCCTTAACTCACTGCCCTCCTTAATTAGATTCAGACAAAATAACTTCTGACCCACCCTTCACCCGTGCATCCAATGTGGCGGGGAGCACTGCAATTCCTACTGACCTGCCAGGGAGAGCCTGCCCCACCCCATCTCCCGTGTCACACAGCTTCACTCTTAGGAAATCCAACCCATACCCATCTTGCCTAATGGGTCTCATCCTGATACATGTACTATAAAAAGCAAATATGTGCTCCAGCATGTACATAGATTGTTATATTTGTACCATCACCGGCAGCATGGTGATAACTTTAATTTTGAAGGTAGCGTCACAGAAATGCATCCTAGATTTTGAGTGATTAGCTCAATGTGATGTTATTTTTAATCAAAGTAATTCATTAAATATAAACCACAGATGATATAGTTTACAGTGACTTGAGACTTTTTTTTTTTGAGTTGAGACTTTTTATACAACTAAATTAAAAAAACAGATCAAAGGAATCTTTGTCACTTCATGATCCCTGATTTTAGATTAGGAAAATCTAGTTACCATGGAATTAATTCTCACTTATTATAGAGCGATTGAATGAAGTCTTGCATTGATTGAACATGCCATCTTTAATTTCAGGTACCTAACCCAGCAATGATTATTCCTTTAAGTTATTGAAATTCTTAAGAGCAGGGGAGATGAGAAGAAGGTGGGTGAGCGTGTATTTTAATTTAAACTGATATCTGACACTGGCCACCTTGGCACAAATTGTATTATATAAAACAAGAAGAGTGATATTGTTGAAGGAGCATCAGAGTCACATCTGGTCTTTGCCTTTGAGGAGCTCAGTGAAGTTTGGCCAGTCCAGAACCCTCTGTGAGCCTGTTTCCTCTTCTGCAAGGTATTCTTTTGACTAAGACAAAGTGTGTGAAAGTTCTCTGTGGGAGAGCTGTATGATGTTGGTGGTGGTTATTTTAACTAATCCAGTTGTTAGAGACGTTCTGTGGGCAGGCACGTGACTGCCTGTGGGGAACTCCGTAACTAAGGCAACCTGGCTGTTCATGATTTTGTTTTTCCATATTGGCTTGACCCCATGATTATGAAGAAGACTTTAGTGAGCTTGAAGTAATTAAGCCACAGATGATGAGGCCCTGAAGCAAAGCAATCTTAAAGGTGTGGAGAGTGGGAAGGGATTCCAGACACACTGAGAGCTGAATCCAGCAAGATGTGGCAAGTGGATACTGAGGATTAGAAAAAGGGAAGAGCTGAGGAAGATTCAGTGACTCCAGTTTGAGAGAAAGGATACTGTTGGCCATGTGGATCTAGACCTCAGGAAAGTCAGGGGTGGGGTCCAAATTTGGGAATCATTTACATGAGTAAAGTTAAGACCAGGCAAATAGAGGAGGTCACCAAGGGATGAGTAGAGTGAGGAGATCTGATGAAGACCAACCATTGCCCTCAGTTTTTGATGGTACATGGGAGGTCCTCAGAGAAGACTTGTGAATAAGCAAATGAATAGATGAATGAATGGGAAACAAACAAAGTTCAGCTGCATATGCAGTCAAATGACTCTAAGAAAAAGAGAAGATGAAGTGCCTGTATTAGGGGATGGGAGAGAACCAGAATCATCAGCGCCCCTAGGGTCTAACCATATATCCATCTTTATACTATCTAAATGCTGTTCTTCTAGTTAAAAAGAACTACTCACCCTTTCTGGTAAACAGTTTGGCACCCTGTCCCAAGCCTTTTGAAAAGTTGATATCCTTTGACCCAGTAATTCCACTTCCAGGAATCCACCCGAAGGAAATAATCAGGAGCTGCAGACAAAGATTTATCTACAAAGATGTTGCATCTTCCTGGGGCATGAATTTCCCTGGAAAGCTTGAGATGGGGGAGCATTTAACTTTTGCATCTTTTTAAGGGTTTTGATACTATACAGTTCTGTTGTGCAGGATAAAAATTTGCATTGATGGTTAAGTTAAAAGATGAGCATTCAAAGAAAGTGTGCTTTGCCATGAGACATCTGTTCTCCACTGCTCTTAGAGTTCTTTGGTGGCAAGATTGAGGATGTGCTTGGCCTGCAGGGTGAAGTTGGAATCTATGTTGGCCTGGTATCCGAGGATGTCCATGAACTGGCCCTTTGTGCTTTCCACCCCAGGCTCATTTCTAAGCACTCCTGGCTTCTTATGTCATGTTCCAGAAATATTTCTGGATGATTCTTTAACATACCAGGTCATTATACCCCATCAAGCCTTTGCACAAGATAATCCTTCCTTCCCTTCTGTGGATTGCCCTTCTCTGCTTCCTTCCTTCTCTGCTTGGTGAGCTCCTATTCATCCTGCAAACCTCCTTCAGATTTGGTCCCCAAATAGGCTTTTTGTCTAGCACACTATTTTTGGAAAAAAATGAATTTGAATGCTTTAAGGTGGGGCTTGTACACTCCAGTTCTGCCACATTCCTTGCTTCTTCCTATTTTATTTCACTCTTTCATTTGTTACTGCCCTGACCTTCCTGAGCCACAACTTCTAGGTAGAAATAATCACTTTCTTCACTGTCATTTCTTGTACTGCATTTAGTACCCTTACGAGAATTTTTTAAGACAGTCATTTTATTCTATTCTAAAAGAAATGTACATGCTTATTAGATAAACTTTGAACAATTACACACAAATAGGGAAAAAATCACTCATAGCCCCACTCGCTCACCTCAGTGCTGTTTTCACTTTGGTGAATGTTTCCATGCATAGTTCTATAGTTTAATTTTGTGTGTATATCACATAGTTGTCATAATATTGAGTCTATAAAGTTTAGAACCTTGATTTTTAATATAACATCACAGTGTAAGCATTATTGTTTCATATTATTGTAATTATTTCAAAAATGTCTTTCTAATATTTGGCTGGACTCCTACTTTGCATCCCTACCGCCCTAAGTACAGTGCTTGTCTAGACTGATATAGGGACTTAATAAATATTTGTAGGATTCTAGAGCTGAGAAATTAGTCTCCAGTCCTACCTTCAAGGAGTGCATTCTGGGAGCGAGGATGTACATATACATCATTCTTTCATTTCATTATTCATTCATTCAACAGATATTTCTTGAGCAGACATCGTTTCAGCACTGGGAACATAGTAGTGAAGAAAAGTCGCTGCCCTCATGAAATTTATATTCTAGAGCAGAGAGCCTCAAACTTTAGGATACACTGGAATCACCTAGAGTCCTGTTAAAGCACAGAGTGCTGGGCCTCACCCCCAGAGTTTGAAATTCTGCAGGTCTGGGGTAGGGCCTGATCAGGCAATACTGCTGCTGCTGACCCTACTTTGAGAACTGCTGGCCTAGGGGACAGGTTTACAGTACAGGAAGGAGTGTTTTGGTCCAGTTTGTTATGGGAGAAGGGCACAAGTCTGAGTCATGATAAGCTTCTCCTGTTCTTCAAACTCCCAGTGAAGAAGCAGAGAGCTGGGATAATGTCCAGAGTCCCCACCTTCTCACTCTGGCTGACACCTGGCAGTCTCTGCAGGGCCACTGAAGCCCGGGACTGCTAAGGAGGGGAGATGAGAGCAAAAATGATGGTCACCAGGTGTCTTCTCTGTGCCCAGTCCTCCGATGCGCTTTCCATATGGAATGTCTGATCCTTGGAACAACTGCAAGGGAAGTATGATTTTCCCCATTTTATAGATGAGAAAACGAAGGCACAGAAAGCTTACGGAACCCACTCGGGTCCACCCAGCCAGTGAGTGGCAGATGTGCGGCTCCAGGTGTGATTTTCTGCCTTCAAACCCCATAGTCGAGACTGGCCTAGACCTGAGCCCTTGGTGGAACCAGTTTCTAAAAATGATTTAACAGTCATAGCTATTTCCTCTGCGGTAAGACAGATGGTAGCAGGGGCTGGTGCAAGCCCAGAGCTTAAGTGTGCCTATTCCTCAAGCACACCAGCAAACTGAGAGACCTGGACTTGTGGTTTAGTAAGGAGAAAGCCACAGTGGAGTTTAATGGGCTCAGTAGCTGAAACAGAAATCAGCAGTTTTGGGGGAAATCATTCGTTGTCCTTCCTGTGCCACTACATCTGGAAATCATTATTATTTTCTCAAATGTAGACATTTGTGGAAGTTAAGTTTTTCTAGTGTGTTGAGAATTTGCATAATGTACTTAAAACTAAGCATCTGAAGCATGGTTGACAGGCAGCATGCTTTCACAAATAGTTAAGACCAGAGAAGAGCCATCTCACTCCACTGCAGTGGGAACTTGAGAAGTTGGTACTAAAGGTGGCCTACTTCCCAGACTCTGACACATCTTAGAATGCTGTCATCTTTTGCAGTAGGTCATCTCTGCCATATTACTTGGATTATTTCATGTTGGCTCCATGCACAAGGACCTTCACAAAACCTGTACTACTCTAGTATAATGCCTTCACCTTCTGTCAAGAGTTAGGACTATGACTGGCATAAGAAAAAGATCTCCTCATTTTCTGTAAAGCTGACAAAGACATGGTTTGCTCCATATCTTTTTAAGACTTATACAACAAATCCCTCCATTCATTTCTAGCAAAATAAGCTTCTCCTGTTGACCTGCCATGTTTCCACTTTTCATTTGAAGACGGTAAACTCCATTGCATTTCTCTTTTTGCCTTTGTTGCCAGGAAGCTCAGACCTGTGCTTTGTATGCAATAATTTCCCTTAACTTTTGTATGATTATCTCCCTACCCTTGTTATTAATTGATTCTTTTTTTTTTAACCATTTCTTTCACAACTTTTGTTACCTGTACCTCCTTTTAGAAATTTTCCAAAATAATTTCTAAAAATAGGTGGCTATCACAGATTCATGAGTAAAAAGTGTAATTAACACTTTTGACATGTGAAGAGTGAATGGACATGTGTGTACTTGATGCCTTGAGCTGTGTCCACTTGGTCTTATGGCTAAGAAAATGACCTTTGGCCTGAGCCTGACCTTGCTTTGAACCTTGGCCCCTTGCTGCTTTATGACCTGAATGTCTCGGCCTCATTGTCCTCAACTGAAATGGAGAAAATGATGCTGTGCAGGGTCATTGAAGGATTAAACAAAATTACTTCTGTCAAATGTTGTCTGGTACAAATAGATCTGCATATAGGTGGCAATTACTATTATTGGTGTTTTGTCTTTCACTAATGAGACTTATAGAAAACCAGACTGCACATTTGTGACTGCTCTAGATCAGTTCCTAGGATGTGCAGTGTGGAACTCAACCTTTGCTCTAGATCATTTCCTAGGATGTGCAGGGTGGAACTCAACCTTCTGCTTCAAGTTAGGGCGGTTCGTTCAAGAAGGTTTCCAAAGCTCACTTCTCCTTTAGGGAGAATAGTTCCATGCCATGAACGCTTACTAATTCTCAAATGGCAGTAGATAGTCCCTGCACATGCATCGAGTTTTTCTGAGGTCATCCACGCAGGGGGTTGTGATGAAGACTTAGCTCTGAGGTCTCCATCCCTCTTTTTTATTTGTAAAGTGACTTGAGCATCCTTGCTTGGAAAGTCCCCTAAAATTCATCTTCCAGTTTTGCCTGGCTTTTGCTCAATTTTATTAGGCTATTACTTTCGATTTGCCTTTCCAATTTAGTATTCTATTACATCATTTGCCTGGGGGCTACTGTTTTAGGGAAAGGAAGAGTTAAAGTGCCTCAGTGCATCGCAGAGAGACGAGCCCTCTGTCTTCGTGTGTAGGGCAGTGAGAAGGAACCTAAACTAGAACGTGTGTTTCATGACTTGGAGAGTCGGGAGTTTGCCAGAGTAATAGCTGCACGCTGGGCTTGGTGTTTGGGCTCCTTTAGGGTAATTTAGGATTGAGAGCACCATGTGGTGGATGGGAGGACCTTCAGACAGATCCCCCCTTGCAGGAGCATGCACAGAAGCTCACCTACGTGGTGGTTTTCCCCACCTCTGCCCTCCTTTACCAAAACAGTGTTTAAAAGAGGAAGCTCTCCGGGTCATAAAATGCCATCTGGTCATTAGTATGCGGTTATATAGACGTACAGTATTTATACATTAGCTCGATTGGCAGGAAGTAGGTGATTCATCAGAAAAAGGGGCGGGGGGAAGCTCCTATCAAAATGAACTTCCCCTTTCAAACTCTTTGTTCCAGCTCATCTTTTTAGAACCTATTTCCAGGCCCTTAAAAAAAGATACCAAAAAGGACTAACTCAGTGTTTCAAAGAGAGGCGAACCCAACCCCTCACAGCCAAGTTTGCATTATTTTTCTATCAGACACCGTGGTTTAAACTACACACCGCAGGCGTTCTCACCCCAGGCATGCCAGGGTGCGGCGCCGGCGCTGCCCTTGTAGACACAGGCCCTGCCCTTGCAGACGCGGAGCCCCTGCCCGCTGGATACTTTTCATGTACAAACTAAACTATCCTCAGAGGCCTCACCTGAGGGGCCCTGGCGGGTGTACACCCTTTGCTGGAACATCCCCTTGACTCTCCGTTCTGTCTGCCGCCCAGGTGCAGGAGGCGGCGCTCCGGGGCCTGCAGTTCGTGGGTGTCGTCCCGCAGTACCACCCCGCAGGGAAGCCCGGCGCCGGGGCGGGCGGCCAGGCGGCCCCAGCCACGCAGAGCCCAGGGGCGCCGGCGGGGCCCGACGAGAGCCCCGAGTCCGGCCAGCGCCAGAGCGGGGAGGTGCCCGTGGCCGAGCCACCCAGCCCACAGTCGAGAGAGGGGGACGGAGGAGTCTCAGCCCAGAGCTGGAGGACCACCCCGGGCGGCCCGGCCAGGAAGCCGTCGGAAGCGCAGCCGGAGCCCCTCATCGGAAGTGAGTCTGCCTGCCAGCGCGGGAACTTGGTTTTTAGGTTTTAGTTCTTTAATGCAGTGTTATTCATAAGTATAATATGTTCGCATACCATATAATCATCCTAAGTGTACAATCAGTGGTTCGCAGTATCATATAGCTGTGCATCCATCATCACAAACGATTTTTGAGCATTTTCATTACTCCCCAAAATTAAAATAAGAATAAAAATTTTAAAAGTAAATAGAACACCCGAAACATCCCATACCGGTCAACCCCTCTATTACTTGTTTGTTTATTTTACTCATCTGTCCATACACCGGCTAAAGGGATTGTCATTCGCAATGTTTCCACAACCGCACGGTCACACCTGAAGTGCTTTATTTATACAATCGTCTTCAGGAATCAAGGCTGTTGGATTACAGCTCACCAGCTTCAGGTAGTTCCCTCCTGTCACTCCAATACACTAAAAACTGAAGAGGGATGTCTAAATAGTGCATAAGAATAACCTTTAGCATGACCTCTGGACTCCGTTTGAAATCTCTCAGCCACTGAAACTTGATTTTGTTTCATTTTTGTTTCATTTCCCGGGCACTGGAACTTTTGACCCGTGTTAAAGATAGGCTAACTATTTTTCCATACTTCCCGCGGCTGTCGAGACAGCAGTCGGTCTAACAGGAGAAACTTTCTTCCACAGACACCCAACCGTTTGCTTTCTGAGGTTGTGCCTATTTGAAGTAGATTCTAGAACAGGAGTTAGGTCATGCCCCTTGCTGCTGTGTTGCCCTTGAATTGCCCTGCTCTAACAGGAGGTGTTAAAGCGCCGGGCACTGGTGCAGAACCTGCACACGCCTTTCGGCCAGCTCATTTGGATGAGCTTGACCACCCCCCCTCGCACCTGTCTCCCTCACCTGTGCTGTGTAACACGCTGCTAGGCTAACCATAGCTGCTGAGACCCTCTGTGTATCGGGAGCGAAGTTTCTCTGCCTTTCCCCATATTTCCCTTTCGCTTGTTTCTTCTGGAATGCTCGAGTCCGTCCATTTCCTGAGAGCCAGGAAATTGTTTAATACCGCGTGGCCTTTTCTAGCTCTGGAAGGAGAGCCAGGTTCGAGACTGACCCTAGGAGACCCCCAGGCCTCAGGAGACCTTTCTGTTCAGGCCATTCCAGATGCCTCCCTGTTAATGTCATTATTATTATTTATTTACTAATGAAATTAGCCTCGTGCAAATGATGAGGAACAGTTTATTCTTTGAGAATAGGAAAGAAGGTGAAATACTTTCTTTTGTTACTATCAGAGCTCACTGAGAAGAAAATTGCGGGGTGGTTCATTGTGGGGCTTTCTGCAAAGTTGATTTCAAGGGAGAGGTTGGAGCTGCCTCCCTTCTGGGATATATTAGAACGATTGTTTAATCAAGGCCTTGATCCTTAAATAGTACTGAAATAGAACTCTTCAGTTTTCTGATTTTCCACACTGAGGTGGACTTCTGCCCCCCTCACAGAATAGCTAAGAGCTCATTCAGACCCTGAGGGTACCTCCCATCAGATGGCCAACTCTTATTCCAGAAACTTCCATCTTCTCCTTGCTGTTTGGCTGGATGTGTGCTCTTGGGATCCTGAAAAGGAAGACAGGCCTCTTTGGAGCTCTCCTCCACAATCCAGGGCTTCGAGGGGTGAGGGCTCAGGCCAGGCAGAGGCCCCAGGGAGAAAGGGGCAGGGCTGTGGGGAGGCAGGGTAGTCCAGCGGTTAAGAAGCCAGACTCAGTTTACCTAGCATTCTGGGGAGGCATAGGTGCCCCACCCCCACTCCCCCAATCTCACCAGGGCAGCTGTCTACTTACTGTCCACCATGAGGACAATCCCTTACCTCTCTGCTCAGGAGGTCGCAGTCTTGGAAATTTAGGCAGCGCCCTGTTATCCTTTATGGAGCTGTGAGCCTTTGAACTTTTACGTCAGCTAATAAACACAAATGGTTACTACGGGGCAAGACCCTGGCAGGCGATGGGCAGACAGCAGTCAGGGTGGTAACATCTGCCAGCAGGGTTCTGAGTCCTAATGTGTGTCATCTTAATTTCTCACAGCAGCTCTATAAGGGAAAGTGCTGTTGTTACACCCATTTCGCAGATAGGGAAAGTCTCTTTCCATGTCCCCATACGGTTACATTTTCATCTCATAGCTGGCGCTTCCATCCTTCCTGAAGACTTGATATCCAGGGACCCTGTCTCCCCCGGTCATGCCCTTTCCTGACCCC
>PVIY010055967.1:0-13371 GCA_004026745.1 Myrmecophaga tridactyla | reverse complement strand
CCCCATCATATGGGGTGAATGTGCTCAATGACAGTTGTCAGAGAAGAGGTTTTAGGTGAGAAAGGATGTAGAGGAGACACAGATTGTGAGCATTTATTGTGAGAAAGGAAGTGTAGGTGGTACCCATCATCTTCACGCATTGGTCATGGAGAAACTGCCCTGTGCCAGCATTAAAAGACAGCCTTGTAAGATAGGGGTGATCACGCTCGGTTAGCACATCAGGAAACGGCAATGTGAACTAAGGTTCCCAGGCTCTCAGGGTAAGTCCCGGATGATGCTGAGATTCAAACTCATGTGAATTTGACTCAGCAGTCTTTGCTCTTTTCACACCAGCTGCCTCGATGTGGTAGAAATAACAGACTGATTTTGCCAACTGTGTTCAGTGGTGTATCCGTCCTTTTATTTCTTGGTGTATTTCACTCTGCCAATGATAAGGAAGAAAGAATCCCACCGTGCCTAGAAGGCGCCCTGTTCTCTGGTAATTGTGCAGATAATTTTGTTTAGGAAGTGTGTCTGTGGCAGAGAGGCCAACAGATGCCTGAAATGAGTTGGAAGTAGGTTTTTATTTGTTTGAAATTATTTCACCAGCCTTCCCTGACATTTGCTGTTAATTATTCACTGGGAAATGGGGAAATATGTCAACACAACATTTGTCACTGGTTATTTAGAGGTGCAGCTTGACAGATCTTGGCAGAATCATTGAAAGATACTTCTGACATGGTTGCTTTTAGTCTCCTTATTTATTTTTGCATTCTCAAGACAGTAAAACAAAATAGCATGAAATCTTCAGCTGGGGGAAGCAATGAGATGGCTATTCACAACAGAGACAATTATTTTGGACAGGGTTAGCAGTCCTGCAACCCTGATAACATTGGCAGCCTTGAGCTCAGCTCTCTCCAGTACAGTCAAGAAAGAGATGGGGAGTGAAATTGGTAGATTTCAGGCCGGAGAGAATTCCTTAAGAGGGCCAGAAGATACACATATCCATTAAATATCTTTACCATTCCCAAAATGATCATAAAGAGATCCTCCTGCATCCATGCATCCTTTAATTATCCACCATATTGAAAAAAAAATTCTAAAATTTCTAAAAATGCAAACATGGCCAGCTTTAAGCTCTTCTCTAACAAATTACTCCAATATTGCCAAGCTTGACCCTGCACTCTCTCATCGCAATTCCTGTGTCCTGCCTCCAATTGAGCTCCATGGTTTATGTGAAGCAGCTGTTTAATAATGGTGTTTGTCTCCCCGAAGACCTGAAGTCAGTACTTGCCCTATCCTTACTTACTGGGTGCCTTTGGGCTGGTCCGTTAATATCCCAGACCAATTCCCTTTTTTAATTCACAGATTGGTGTTTAACTCACCTGTTCTTCCACTCAAAACCACCCATGGTTTCCTAATTAATTCACAGTCCTTATCACGGTCTCACAAGTCTTGCATCATCATTGTGCAGGCTGGACCCCACTCACTCTAGAGCCCCTGCCGCCATTGTCTCTGCTCTGTCAGCTTGGCCTCCGGGTCTCCCAAGAACATGGCAGCACCCTCCACCTCTGCGCCTTGGCTCTTGCTGCTCCTGTTGCCTGGACTTCTCCTTCCTCTGGCTTTAGCAGGGCTTCCTCCTTACTTGTGTGATGTATCTGTTCAAATGTCACAACCCAGAGGCCCTCCCTGCCCACCTCATCCAGGCTACCCCCCATCCTCACCACCTGCCACAGTAACAGGGACCTTCAGAGAGCAGAGGCCCTGCAGAGTGCAAGCTCTCAGTGCTCTCACTTCCACCTCCCCTTCTTGTTGGCACAGGAAACTCATACACTGTGCTATGTTGTGTAGTGTAGCACTGTTGTGTAGCACTGCAGAGATACTGTGCTATGTTGTGTAGTGGATCAGGTCACTGTTATTTGAAGGGCTTGAGCCTCAAGGTAAGTTTCTCTCCCTCCTGATTACTTAGCAATTCATTCGTCTCTCCATATGGCCCATTTTATGTGCTTAAATAAATAGATTAGGATTAGGGGAGTGGCTGTTTTTCCAGGCCAGCCCAGATTACCAAATTCTGCCTTGTGGTTGTACAATCAAACCCAGAAAACCATCAATTATTTCATAGTTTTCAACTTTTATTGTGTCGTATATGTGTATCACTTCTGGAGACCTCTGGGGACAAGTAAGTGACTGTCATGAAGGGGTTATACCAGGTGATAAATTCATCAAAGTTCTCATACGGAACTGCTGATACAATTGGACATCATGATGACATCAAAGAAAACACAGACATGAATTATCACAGTATAAATGTGTTGCTAGTGATATTATCCAATAATGCTTCCGTTATTGACAAAGCAAGGACGATGACCTAGGACTCTGAAAGATAGTCAGCCACTTTTTCTACTCCTAAAGGATTATCAACATCGGCTAATGAGCTAGCAAGCAGTTACAAAGGTGACTTGCTGGATGGAACAGGAACATTTCTGTTTTCAAAACTCTTTGGTTAGTCAACTGAGTTTCTCATTTCTTTGATGTAAAACAATAATTCCAAAAAAAAAAATTCTGTGGGGAATTTACTCATGAAAACAGAATTCTGCCGCCTGAAGAACATATCAGCCCTGGTTATTCCACTCACTAGTGATGTGACTTTGAAGAAGTCCCTTCAAGGTCCTGCACCTGCGTTTGTTTCTCTGGACTCAAGGCAGGGGATGCAGAGGAGTGAGACAGATACTATTTAAAGTTTCTTGCATTTTAGCATCGTGTATGTCTATGGATTGGGTCAGAAGGAAAGAATGTGTATAGATGAACTGCTATTGAGTGCTGGAGCTTGTCAAAAGTTAAAACAATAACACAATGGGACATGAGGTTCGTGGGGCAGCACCAAGTAATTCCCAGTTTCCCTTTACAGAGGGGACTCAAGTGACCGTGAACCTGAAGCCATGGCCTGGTGTCTGTGTTGACACGACCGAAGGAACCAGCCCTCCACTGGGGTCTCCAGACTGGACTTGGAAGATTGTACATTTCAATTTTTCCCAGATGCAACTATTTTTCCCTTGTTCTGTTAAGACATCTTTGTGCATTCATGTGTCTGAATACATGTGGAAGGTTCCAGAGGCTCATTCGGTGAGGCTGGGAGCAGAGGCAGAGGGAGACCCAGTGGGTGGCCATTGGCAGGGAGGAGAGTTGCACTTAGCACATTAGCATCCTTTCAAAAGTAAAAGGTTATTGTTGAAAAGTTAACTTTTCCCCTCCTACTAGAGATTTCAAACATAAGGCCAGTTTTCACTGCAGAGATACCCATAGATATAGATGATATTCAGGAATTAGGTAGATAAACTGGAATTAATTATATATAAGACAATTTCAAAGCTGTACTTTTGAGTATTTGCATTTTTACTCTATGTCAGTGATTAATTTCAGTTAATATTTATCAAGAGCCTAAATTACACTTTGTTTTTTTGAATGCTGTATGGTGGAGGTTACATTTCATTCTTTTTCCGTTTGTCTATTCCAATTACTGCAGCACCATTTGTTGAATTTTTTTTTTTTTTGGTGGGGAGTGGGGGAAGTGCATGGGACAAGAATCAAACCTGGGTCTCCCTCATGGCAGGTAAGAATTCTACCACTGAACTACCCTTGCACCCCCCCCCCAAATTATGCTCTTAATTTTTGTCAGACTCAAAAATTACAAAGAGTTATGCTTCAGTCCCTCTCTACAGCCGAGCCCATGCTGACACTGCCACCAGCTCCCATCCAGATGGCCACACTATACCATGCTATCCTACTCTTTTACTCCCTTCCTCTATTTGCTATGATGATGCCAGAAAGATTTTAAAACATGTAAAAGCAGTCATGTCAATTCACAACCATTCAGTGGCTACCAACAGCTTTTAGGAAAAATGTACATATTCTTAAAACAGTTTAGAAATGACAGCATGATATGCCTCTACATAAGCTAACCCTCTAGTCTCCCGCATTGTTCCTTTTCACCTCACATACCACTCCAATGCCAGATCTCTATGAGCCATACACGATTGGTTTTCTTTATAAATGTGCAACATTTTCTCTCATTCTCAGGAATTCACTAAAGGGATGAGAGAAACAATAAAATCAGATATTAGATGAGACTCATTCCAGTAACTGTGCTGAGGAGAGACTGGATGTAGAAACGGGGCATAAGTGAAGCAGAGAGAGACCATACAGAAGATTGTTGCAACTGTTCAGACAAATAAACATGGTGGTTTGCACAAAGGAGGTATGGTGGAGATGGGGAGAAGGGAATTCAAGAAATATTTTAGGATAAGTGATAAAGGGTGTTTTTAGAATACTAGGTATAAAAGGCAAACAAAAAGAGTCAAGGATAGTCACACATATTTTGGCTGAAGCAAATAGTTGAGATGGGGAAAACTGCAGGAGGATGATTACTGAGGTTGAACACAAAGAACTTAGTTTAGACATGTTAAACTTGAGATATTTGTTAAGCATCCTGATATCATGTAGCCAGCCAAAGACTTGAGCCCAAAGTTTGGAGAGGTGGGAGAGTGAGAGTTGGAAGTCATCAGTCATCCCTGATGTCACCTAAAGAGTGAAGTACAAAGAAAACTGAGTAACAGAGAGGAAGTACAATGACTGATTCTCAGAGGACTCTACGATTAAGATATAGAGACAAAGAGGACCAGAATATTGAGAGGAACCCCACAGAGAAAGAAGAGAGACAGTGGCCAAGGATGATCAAAGTGGTCAGAGGAGAAGAGAGAGACAGAGACAGAGATAGACAGATTAGAGAGAGAGAGAGAGATGGGAATGGGGATTGGGATGGGGATAGGGATAGGGATAGAGAGAGAGAGACAGAACTTAGAGGATAGCAATAGAGTCGCTAGAACTTAGGAGATAAGTAAAGAATATTTTTAAGGAGGAGCTTTCCTTTAGACACAGTTGAGATCAGTTTGGATATGAAAGGTACACCCATATATTAGTTATTTCTGGACAAATTTCCTAATATTTCAATCTTTTCTTCAGTTGGCTAATTGTAGGAAATAAAATTACATAATAAAAGCAAAGCACCTAATGCATGGTTATTGATTGTTGGATATCTAGACTGCTTTGGGTCCATTTTCTTAGAAGTTGAATATATTTCCGAGCAAATGAACAGAAATAGCTGAAAAAAAATCATATATCCCAGCACTAAAAGTAAAACAAATACATTTATATATATTTGTTTATTCTTTAAGAAAGCATAAATGGGATAGCAACCAGATACCATGTGTATACTGGTCTCTGAAGACAAAAATATAAATAAAATGAAGTTTATAGACCTAGGACCTCCAAATCTAGTGGGTATTTCTTGCTCATATCTTTTTGGGGGAGAAATAACTGATCATTCTCTTCATTTTACAAATGCGGAACAGAATGTTTGGTATGTATCTTACTCAGGATTCTACAGATAGTAATAAATGTGCTGGAAGCACTGTCCAACAAACTTTCCATGATGATGCAAATATTCATGAGGAACATTTCACTATTAAGTCCCTGAAATGTGGCTAGTTTCACTGAGAAACAGAATTTTCAATTTTTTTTAATCTTAATTAATTAAAAATTTAATGTAAACAGCCACTTAGGGGGCAGTGCATACCATATTGGACAGAACTTGAGTTATCTATATCCAAATGCTTAATATTTACTGTACTAATTCCAAAGGAAAAGAAGCAAAAGCTGATATCAGATAAGAAAGCTGGCTTCAACTTATAGCTGTATGCATCATTTCCAGGGAGCCCCAACTTCATTCTTGTCACTGTTTGTTTCTTTCAATGATATCTTTAATGAAGCATAACACTGGGAGAGCCTTGAGCCTTCCAGAGATTTTGCTTGGCAAGCACCTTCTATCAGAAATTAATCTGAGGGAACCCCTGCCTGGAAGAATTCATTGCCTTTTATTTCCTCCTCTTTCTCCAGCGCCCAGAATTAGGCTGAGATGTCAGCATACTTTTCCACTTATTTGCGTTTGTAAGCTTGTGAAGAAGCTTTGGTTAAATAGGGCTGAACTGCATATTAAAAGCCAGAAGATCTAAATTCAAGTCCTTTACATGCCATTAGAAAAAATCAATAAGCCTCTGAAATTTTATCTAGAAAAGGGAGACAACTCTCTTACATAAGTCAAAGGTAATAAAGCACATAACCACTTGTGAAGTAAGAGAGAAGGCTAGACAGTGTTGTAATGAAAGAAGTCAATTTGAATAAATTAAAATTTGGGGCAACAATGAGACTTGAGCCTCAAGATTCATCAACTCAAATATTTAAGGATGAAATCATATTGTTTCTAGATGTAACAAACAATCCTTTTTTCAGATATATAATGTTTCCATAGCAACACCCACTGACCAGGCACATGTCAAGCCCAAGTGTCGGAGTTTGCATTTGTAGAGCGGCCGTGTGAAGTCACCCAGGCTCAGCACTGGGACACGAGGCCTCTGAAAATTGCAGATCGTTAGTTCTGCACATAAAAATATGTTACATGATCCCTGTCCTTAAACGTTTCCTTGTATAATAAAGGGAACTAGATATGTAAATGACTAAGACGTAATGTGGTAAACATAATGGATCTAAAAGCTCAGAGAAGAGATCAGAGTGTGGACAATGTGCCATCAGGAAAGGCTTTTTCCAATGAAAAGCAATTCTTTTGCTTTAAAGCAAAAGAATGAAGGTAGGGTACCTTGCCATTTGCTGGGATGAGAAGGAATGCTGTGAATACATGGTGACTTGGGGAACAGGACCATCTCTAGGTCAGCAAGTACTCTGGACTGCATGGGGGAAGAGACAGTGGAGTCACAGAAAATGAAACCATCAAGTTAGGCAGGGCTGAACAGAATGGGCTTGCTTACAAGTCTCGTATTTGTCTTGCAAGAAAAGGAGTTACGCTGGAATCCAGGTGGTCACTCTTCAGCTTTGTAAAGACTACAACATCAGAGGAGGGAGAGACATGAGATAGGAAAACCAAGTAATAATAAGAAGAGATGATAAGTGTTTGAATTAAGAAAACAGTAGTGGGAATGAAGGAAAAGGTAACAATTTGAAAATAAATGTAGAAGGTAGTAGCTAAAAGATGTGATTACTATTTATTTATGTTTTTGTATCAAATAAACACTTTTTGGCTTTAGTCTCACACATAAGTTAAAGTTTTAAAATATAAATTACCATCTATTTTCAACACCCTGCAATATTGGCATTCCTTTGTTCTTCCTTATACAAAAACATTTTTAAATTTGCACATTTAGTCACTATCATTATACACTCTAGGCATTCCTAGATTATAGCATATAATAATATAGTTGTACCATTTGACATTCCCACCAACAGTGTGTAAGTGTGCCTCTTTCTCCACATCCTCTCCAGCACTTGTCATTTTCTCTTTATTGAAAATGGCCATTCTGGTGGGTATGAGGTGCTATCTCACTGTGGTTTTGATTTGCATTTCCCTAATAGCCAGGGAAGTTGAGCATCTTTTCATGTGCCTTTTAGTCATTTGTATTTCCTCTTCTGAGAAGTGTCTGTTCATGTCTTTTGTTCATTTTATAATTGGGTTGTTTGTCTTTTTGTTGTTGAGTTGAACAATCTCTGTGTATATTCTGGATACTAGAACTTTATCTGATATATCATTTCCAAATATTGTCTCCCACTGTGTAGGCTGTCTTTTTACTTTCTTGACAAAGTTCTCTGATGCACAGAAGTGTTTAATTTTGAGGAGTGCCCATTTATTTCTTTCCTTCTTCAATGCTCGTGCTTTGGGTGTAAGGTCTAGGAAACCGCCTCCTATTATAAGATTTATAAGATATTTCCCTACATTTTCTTCTAAAAGTTTTGTAGTCTTAGATCTAATGTTAGATCTTTGATCCATTTTGGGTTAATTTTTGTATAGAGTGTGAGATACGGATCCTCTTTCTGTGATTACTATTTAAACACACAGGGATAACGCAGTGAGAAAACTCAGAAAAGGCAATCAGATCCTTGGTTTGCCAACTGGATTAGGGATATAAGAAAATATAAGGGATATTAGAAAAGAACATATAGATAATACATCCTTCCTTCCTTCCTTCTTTTTCTTCTCCTCTTCTTCCTCCTTCCTTTTCTACTACAAGTTAGGGCCTGAAATTTGGAATATAATGGGTTCAATCTAGAATATTCTTTGAGGTGCCTAGGCAATATCATGGTGGTATTGTCTAGAGGACTTCCGAAAATATGAGCCTGGGACTGATGAATGATATCTTAACTAGAGCTATTTTGAGATCAATTCAAGATTGTTGAAGATGTGGGGATTGGAGTGTAGGATGGTTGCATTCACCCAGGGAGAATGTTGGGTGAGTAGAAGGATGAAGGCGTGGTGGCAAACGGGTGTTTCCTGCATGGTAGGGTTAAGGATGAAGAGAGGCCGGTGAAGAAGGCTGAGAAGCAGTGGCCATAGACATAGACCAAAATTGCTGGAGAGACTATTTTGAGGGCATGGTTTCAGCTTCAGGCTTTGTGTAGAATTCTGTGAATGTGCAAGTGAAGAGTGCATTGCCCTGTGTCCCCAGGTGCAGGACAGCCTGAGGGACCCTCAGATGAGCAATAACCAAAGACAAGGGGGAGGTTGTTGATGGTTGCATGCACACAATTTGATGGGTTATAAACAAACCTGGCTCAAAACTCAACATCAGAAAAGATAACATAGACAGTAAATGAAGAAGTTGTACACTGTGCTTATGGATGAAAGAGAATTGGCCAAAAAGTTGTGTAAATCACAGAGATTATGAGAAACATGAGGAATTAGAAGTTTCCAACAAGTGAGTGGCCATTGGTTCTGTCGCTGGAATAACTATAAAGTGGAGGTGTTAGTGCCAGGGAGGCCTGTTACACAGGACACCGAGTGTACGAGATGCAGCTTGGAGATGAGGGGTGGACAGGCTCAGACCACTAGCTAGAAGGCATCACCAGGTCGAAGGGACTTGCTTTTGGTTTCCTTCACGTTATTTTGCTTAATTTTTACTCTATCTATCTATCTATTTATTTATTTGTGTTTCAGCTTGATGTAATATTCCAAGAAGAGGCTGTGGACACGGGAAGGTTGACGAAAAATAAAGCAAATAGTAAATATTTTATGGAAAAGCAACATATTTGAGGAGGAAAGAGAGGGCAGGCTATGAGAGAAATAAGTCTAACACAGTGGTTCTCAAACAAGAAATGTTTTCTCTCTCCCGGGTTACTTTTGGCAAAATCTGGAGTCATTTTTTTTTCACAGTGATGAGTGGCAACTAATGGGGAGAGGCCAGGGATGCTGCAAACATCCTCGAGTGACCAGGACAGCATCCTGGTCATCCGATGCTGAGCTTCGGAAGCCGTAGGTGACAGGGTGACAGAGTGTCAGTAAAAGGAGTCAACGAGAGCAGCAGTAGTTCTACATGAGGAATTCTATTTCCCTGTGCACAGATGAGACCATCTTCTGAAAAGGAGAAAGGAAGACAGGGCAGGGAATGCAGTACAGGACGGAGGCAAGTTCTGGAACGTGCCGGGGAGGAAAAGGGCTTAAGCGGGGAGACCTGAAGGAGGGCGGGTGCTTGGTGGCCTCAGTCAGTGTCAGCCACTTTTTGCATGAGAACTGGCTTCTCACTAACCATAAAACACCCAGACCTAGCCCCCCATTGCTCATCAACATACACTCCACACAGTTGCCGTGGGTTTGTCTTTAGTATGCCACCTCATCGCTGACCAGCCCCAGCAGGGTGGCTGTGGACTCAGAGCCCAAAGCCAGGTCCCACATGAGCAGCCCTGAGGGTGGGGCTGGCTTTCCACCTGCGAGCGTGGACTGGAACTTCCCTCAGGCATGGGGAGTCACATTCCTGTTGCCACTGCTAACTGAAGGCCACTGTCAGGTTCTTCGGAGTGGAAGATGCATGCTCCTCCTGAGCCCACAGCTGGGCCCTGTCAACCTTGGCCTTGAGTTCAAATAATGGGATGACTTAGGAGGTATGGCCAGAGCCTGAGGGAACTTAGGAACATGCAATGGCCTTGATACATTTTAGTCCTTTCTTTCTCAGCAGTTCTATTGCTCACCCAGTGAGGTCAAAGCCAGCGTCTTCTCTGTGAATCCTGTTCATGTCATTTTAATTCAGACGTCACTGAGCTTGAGCTTTGCAAGATTCAGGAGGAGATATAGGCTCACACAAGGCTGCACAGATGCTACAATTGGAGAAAAAAGGTGAAGGTGATACAGACCTCTCAGGATTATATCCTAAGCTGCATGTACATATACAATTATATAAAATTTAAAAGTTACAAAAAGTAAATAAATACACAGTGTTTTTAGGAAGCATTGGGCATTCGTATGGATTATTCATTTAGCAAGTCAGCCCATCAACAGACATGTACTAAAAACTCATGGTGGCTTTCTATATGACAACCTCCTGTAACTTCCTAAGACATGATTCATTGGCCCTTTACAAGGCCTAGGACGTCAATTTTAGAGTGACCTCCATTTTAAAGAGGAAAAAATGAACTTTACATGTCCAGTCCCAAATCCAATAAGTTTACAAGCTTGCAATTCAGACTCCAGCTTTCTGTGCAAGGTGGCCTTGTCATTGTGATGGCCAGTGGGTGGCCTTGTTGGGGTGCTTGCTGATGGATGGCTCATTGGTGTGTTGTCTGGTGGGTGACTCGGTGTTTGGCTGGTGGGTGACTCAGTGTGTTGGCCAGTGGGTGGCCTTGTCCATGTGTTGGGTGATGGGTGGCCTTGTCCGTGTGTTCACCAGTGGATGGCCTTCTTGGTGTGTTAACCAATGGGTCGGCTGCTTTTTCTGCTTTGGCTGCCATGCAGCAAGACAGCTGAGGTACTAAGGAAGTGGGCTTCCACTGAGAAGGGCAGAGAAATGCATAAATAGACAACTGGAGAGTGAGTAATGCTGCAATACAGGCTGTAGTTGACATAAATCATGGGCTATGAGGAGGAAATGTATTCTGAAATGTCATGAACACTTTTTAGGACATGGCAACCATTTCATCTCTACTGTGGAGGGTGAGAAGGAACTCAACTGAGTAACTGGCATGTGACAGAGAAGTTCAGCTCAGACAGAACTTAGCCATATATTTTAGTATTTTTTGTAATATCTGTTTATTTCCCTTATGGTAGGCTTTAGTAGTTATTAAAGAATTTCAAAGCACACAGCGCAGTTCGGCTCTGCTGAGTGTACAAAGGGAAAGGACCACGTGGCTGTGGTCAGACTTGAACAGTGAGGGGGAAGCAGCACCCCAAGGATGCTGGGCTAGAGGCTGCCTCAGTAATCAAAGAGTTAAAGCCAAAGACTTCACCCCACCCCAAAAGGAAACGGAGGCTGAGGGTATCGAAGAGGGAAGTGGAGGCTCTCCTTCCCATTTGAAACCTTGGCCCTTTGGAGAGTGATCTGAAGAAAGATGTTTCCTCTAGCTTTTCCCCTGTGGAAATGAAGGGAAGGGGTTGCTCTCCCATACACTGCTCCCCATGATCTGTATGGTCAGACACCTGTGTGCTGATTGGGACTCAATTCCAAGTGGAAGCATAACTATGTATAAAAAAGGGTGTGTGTGCATGTGTGCATGCATGTGTGTGTGTACGTGTGTGCATGTGTGTGTATGCACGTGTGTGCACGTGCATGTGTGTGTGTGCGTGTGTGTGTGTGTGTGAACTTCGACCCACTTGTCCTGAGTTTGAGGTGACCTGGACTTGGTTCTAAGAGATCCTAAAAAGAGCCTGGTAATGGTTGAGGTTCAGTGCTGGTACTGCAGAGGGAAGGGAAGTCGAAAGTAAAGCAAAGCATAGTTCAAAAAAAGAACAGAAAATTCATACCATCCAAGACAGCTGATCACATCTCTGTGTTTCACTGTTCACTGCCAAGCTTGCTGACCGTAACCTGTCCGCCAAGTACCCGTCAGATTTCCTGCTTAGGCACCTCCTCGAGGGAATTTGTAAGAGGGGTTGTGGATTTGGACAGTATTAAGGTCATCTCTGCAACTTATTTCCATGTTTCCAATTTAATTCTAATAATTTTTTCATTCCCACCAACCTCTTCTTCAGTTTGGTTAAATTAATCCAATCTTTGAGAACTACTGTGATAGGATTATGTTTAAGATTTATATGTTAACAAGACAAAGTAGGCACTGAAATTCTCCAAAATTCCAGATGTTTGTGTTAACTTCTATTTCACCCATCTTCTTTCCTCAACGTAACGTCAAAGTACCCTTAGCCACACTCCAAAATGCAAAACATCTGAATAGAACATGCTGAGGAGGCATTCCTTCCACAAAAGTTGGGATGGAAGCCATTTCTGTTTGAAAAGAGAAAATACCCTTTATTCAGAGGCCATTATCTCCTGCTAAAGTAAGAGCTACCGCATTATTCTGGGCAAGATATTTAATAATGCAACCATCTCACTGCCCACGACAGGGAGCTGGGTGGAGGGGTATTCAGATGTCCCATATGTTTGCACTAAACTCAGATGCAGCTAGATTTAATTTAAAGGAAATAAGGAAAGACGCCTCTCTCTGCAGTTCTCCCCTTTTATGACAAAGCCCCATTACATCCTGAACCTCAGCAACTGGGAAGTAATGGTGCATATCAAATATGATCGGGTGGAGAGCAGTTTCGCAAAGCAGCTTTGAGGGGACTGCGCTCGTTCTCAAGTTTGCCTACTTGAGTCAGCAGCACCCCTTGTCCAATTCCTATTGCCAGCACTTGTGCAAACTACTGCATTTTTCTGCAATAAGATGTCATCATCAACCATATGTCTTCTTTCCACCACTTTTCCCCCCAGCAATTCACCATCATTAATTTTACTACTATTTCCTGAGGCAGTTGGCTCCTATCCAAACGTAATGAGGCTGAGATTCGTAAAGTTCGATAATTGTCAGGGGAAGAATATACATGCAGTAAAATGCAGTTTCTTTTTATTTCCATGTCTCGCAGCAATACTAGATGGACAGACTGGTCATCCCCGACACTCTATGTGAATTGGGTTTATCAGAGTCATAAGGAGACTTTAACTAAATAGCAGTGAACTAGCAGTCATCGTGATAAATGCCAGGAACATACTGATAACAATTCATGGATTCCATTTCTTTTTCACAGAATGTGTTTTTTTGAAAGCAGATTCATTATTCAATTGAAAGTAACAAATATTATCAAATTCCTGAAACTTGGCAACTACCGTCAACTCAGTAAAAATACAGTAAATGTAGGGACTTGTTTAGAAAAGTTGGCCAGTCATAGAAAAGTTGGCCAGTCACGTTGGGGTGATGAGCTGGGCAGTGACACTGTTGTCCTCTGTGGGCATGTCCAGGCGTGGGTGGTGACGCTGTTGTCCTCTGTGGGCATGTCCAGGGATGTGGGTGGTG
>PVIY010055966.1:0-13161 GCA_004026745.1 Myrmecophaga tridactyla | reverse complement strand
TCCAGGAGGGGCTGGCCTGCATGGGGCTGGGGGACAGATTGGGGGTGCACCTTGAGGGGTCTGGGGGCTGGTTCAGGTGTGTGGGGCATGGGGGTTATAGGGTGGGGTTGGAACACATGATTGTGGTACATTTGAGGAACTCAACTTGGCTTACTTTCAAGCCTCCATCCCCTGTCTGTGCATTCCTGGGGGCTCAGGCCTCCATTTGGAAAGGGGTGCATTAGGCTGTTTTTCCTAGCTGCCTTTGTTCGGTTCTCTCTTCCTCAGTTCCTTAGCTTTTGCAACCAGGGCCTCCCTATGTGGTATAGTAGACCCTTCCAGATCACTTACATCCTGGAATTGCTGTCCCGGTCGTTTTCCTGTCACTTCTCTAGCTTGGTGAACTCAACCTATCCTATTCTGCCATCCTCCAATTATTTTAATTTTTAAGATATTTAAAAATAAAATATTAAGTTTTTGTTTAATTTCTGCTAACCATGTTTTATGCCTTTTAAGCATCATTTCTTATTTCCCATATTAACTTCCTTGCCTTCCCACTCCACTTCTTCCTCTTTGTCCTTGGCCTCAGCAACAAATATAGAATGTATCCAATATGAGACAACAGCACTATTCCCATAAAATAAGATTCAGGAACGTTCTTTTCTTTTTCTTTTCCAAGGCCTTGGATCATCCTCACCAACCAATTTGAAAAGTCGTGGGCATGACAATTCTATATACCGGCCATGTTCAAGTAACCTTTTCCATCTCAATATTAGCAATAAAAGTTTTTCTTTGGGAAGAACAGAAGACTGTGGGGTTGACTGATCGATACTTTTGACTTGTGTTAAGTGCCAGCTCTGTGCCAGCCTCTGAAATAACTATCAAGCAAAGCATATTTGGGCCCTAATAACCTTGTGAAGTTGTAGGTCCAACAGGGGAGATAGGCAATGAAATATGCAATCTTATCAAAGTGTGAGCAGGAGTAGTAGGAGGGAGTGCTCAGACAGGACAGAACCTGTAGTACCCTTTTTTCATGTGGAGAGAATTCTACTAGAGTCAATCTGCTTTTACAAAATACAGTCTTTGCCCCTCAGCGCTATAAATTTAGTATTGCTATTATTGATGAAATCTTAGCACACCCACCTGCCTGTAGATGAAAGTTGGGTTCTCCATCTTAGCTTTCATGAATAAAAAGGAGAATATTTTGATTTCCGTTTACTTGCCTCCTTAGTCTAGTTTTCAGTTAGTTCCTAAGTTGCTGGGGAAGTGGTGTGTCATTTACTGAAACTTCTCTCCCCCCCACCTCCCCAACTCTAACCTAGTCTGGAAGGATCCTGGAAGGCTTCCTGGAGAAAGTGACTTTTAATGCCGAACAAGGAAAACAAGAGAGGTTATTCAGGCAAAGAGGCTAGAGGAAAGAGTGTTCTAGAGGGCGAGAACAGCAAAAATACTGACTGAGAGATAAGGAGAAAACATAAGAAGAGTCCATGAACTGAAAAAAGTTCACTTTAGTTGGGCATCAAACAGGAAGCTGGAAAGACTGGGGGTCTTTTTTATTATTGAGTACTAAGACCATCGTCAACATTAGTAACCAGGGTAGAATTTGAGAAATGAAACCAGCAGGAATGAAAAATTTAGTTGATACATCAGAGTTTGATGAATTCATAGTCAGGGTAAGCAGTGCCAAGAGAATTCACCTGGGAAAGTACATCAGCAGTCTTTTCATTTTTCAATATATTCTGAAGTCAGTTTGGTATGAAAAGAACTACAGAAATCCAAACTGGTTATGAGGTTTTACCAGTGTACAAATTGTGTTCCCCTACTTGCCATCTGAATTGTTACTCATTTTCTCAGCATGTCATAATTTCTCTTATTATTTGGGCTATTTGACTTTTATATTACTTAGGCTATTAAATTCCTTTGATAATAAAATTCCTCCATTATCACCAGATTCAGTGAAAAGTTTCAACACATTTTATCTTTATTTTTAAAACTCACCTTTTACACTAAGGCCATGACTAAGAATAGAAAGATTCTTACAGAAGCTATTCAGTTTCCTGTCTCAAGGAAAGATCAGAAAATTTGGTAGCAGGAACACTTAATTTTAACCCGATTGAAGAAAAAACCTGGTTATAAGGAGTTAGAGTTCTAATGTATTGTTTCTTAATTAGAGTGTAAAGGATTGCCTGTGATTAAGCAAAGGAAATCAGACAGCTATAAAAATTGCAAGGATATATCTAGAATAGTCTCAAAGTATATACTTGTTTGGAAGCCAAAAGTTAGAGTTTAATGGAGTAATTAATATTAAAATTGTTCCATTTCCATGAAGTTAAAAATAGTTTTCATTTGACAAACCTATAAAGATCACAGAAAATTCTGTTTAGCTGAAGGACATGATTGGCTGACATAGAAGAAGAAAAAAATTGAGTAGATCTTCCCCTGACACTGTGGCATTTTTTTGATAAATCAACTTGATAAGTTCATAGAAAAATGCTTAGAGCAGTATAAAAATATGAAATACATCACAAAGCGAAGTGGAAATATAGATAAGGTCTTAAATGTGAGCTCTGCTAAAATTCCTATGGAACAGATGTGAGCTACAATACTGTCCATATATAGTCAATTTAAAGATGACAAAGAAAAAAAATTTCCCAAATCCAGAACTTCATAAACAAATTATTTTGTCCTCGAGGATAGTTTGTGATACAGGCCTGTGTCCATGTAGCTGGCTTTGCTTCCTTGTATCTGTTGTACCTTTGAATAGATTCTTCTAAGAACCAACATAGGGCTGGCAGTAGCTTTGCATACCTGTGGGCAATATATATATCTTTGGACTGGTTAAGGTGCTGTCTGCTTAGAGTCCTAAGATGTCGAAATGACTTCTTGAGTTTTTCTGATTCACTAAACACATCCAGTAAAGCTTAGAATAAAACCACAAAACAACTTTATTCCTTCTAGTACTAAATTTATATTTTATCTTTAAAAGATCATTCCAAATGTACTTTTTTACAGCTTCATAAATTTAGATTTTGATGTCATATTAGATACTTTATCAGTCGGAGCATTTATTTCTAGGTGCTTCTTTTATTAAATTAAGGGGACTGAATGGAGGGGTAGAGGAGAGAAACATGAAAAAACTTTTTTTTTTTTAAATATAAATACTGCCAAACCAACTCTGAAAGGATAATGCTGTTGAGAAAATTGTTATGTGTCTCCTTAGCTCTGATGATTTTCATTAATATGAATCCTAAGAAGACCCTGAGCGGTGTGTACATACTTAGCTTCTGGCTATATTTTAGAATATGATTATTTAACTTAGTCCTCAGGCTGCCTTGTGCAAATTATTCAAAACCAATATAGTGTATGGACTTGTTGGCTCTGTTCATATCTCCATAACAGCCAGTTATTTAGCATAATTTTAAAAGGGTGGGAGACGAATTTGGTCTCTATAATGTGATTTAGGTAAACTTTCAAGTATAATTTTGAAAATGTGCATCACAGATGAGACTTGGTTTGTACAAATGACTGTGCATGAAAATATATCTTGATGTATAGGGAGTCGTGTGAACACTATTTGCCCTCACAAAACATATGCCACATGCCCTATGAGAGGTCAATACGTAATATGTACATGGTGTATTTCAATTCTGAATTGTCCTTGGACATTTTTACCCTCTTCTTGGGTCTCCCTCCAATTCCCCCAGTTCCCAGACTTCCTCTGGAGTTGCAAACTGTTTCAGGAAATGGGCTTTAGGAGCTCAGTGACCAACTGAGTCATGATATTCTCACTCACAGATGGAGAACCATTTATTTTTGGAAAACTTGTTCACTTTTTTTTCCTCTTGTCCAGTTTAAATGAATGTACTGGAAACATCATTAGCTGTTTATTTCGCCACCCAATACAATATTTAAGCAGGAAACTAGACCAAGTGGCTGAAAGCTCACTTAGGAAAAGGAAAATATATATATATATATAATATATATATAATATATATTATATATATATATATCTCGCCAGGCTCTAGAGTGTGTTGGCCCAGGGTGGGTGCTCAATAAATATCTGCGGCTTGATTGAAGAACTGCTGAAGCATGAGGCATGGATATTCAGGAAGTATTTGAGCCATGAATTCATGAGTGCTGCATTCTCTAGCAGTAGAATTGGTATTTCAAATTATTCTCACATTAGTAGTGTCAGGTGTGGGCCCATCCTTGCTCTCTTTACACCCCACTACCTATTGTCATTCTCTTTCCTCATCTTCCTATTAATTAGGCTATTAATTACTATGGAAATACCACAGTGGCTGGTCTGAAGCAAGCAGATAAAAATGATAAGGATGATAATGATTAAGGAATATTTTCTGTCCTTAAATATAGTGTCCCTGCCATATACTACGTAGCAAAATAAGTAAATAGCTGCGACGTGGGAAGAGACTTACTGTGCTAGATGTCTTTTGACCCAAGTAAAGCTTAAAAGTGGCTGCAGAGCTGCCAAATGAGACTCTCAAGAGCGTGCTGCACAGCCTGTGTCTGCATGGGAGGGACGGGCTGGCCAGACCGGTGCTGGGTCATTAGGGGAGGGGGCATGTGTGGAACTTGACACCCCCTTGTCACATGGCCTAAGGGTACCTTTCCTATCTGTCACTTTGCAGTTGTCTGTCTCAGGAAACAAAGTCTTTCCGTTCAGTGAAGAAAGCACTGCTTAGAAATTCTATTAAGGCTTGCCTACAGAAGTTATATGAGATTACAGCTGTAAAACCTGGAAATTTGGGAGGCTGGGTAGGTATGGGAAGAGGGTTTGAATATACATTTGGAACAAAGCTGTTTACTTCAGATTGCTTGAAACCTCTGTTATTGATGTAGGCTAATGAAAATAACACAGAGGCCAAGTAAATAGGCTATAGGTTTAGCAGCAAACTGCATATAGCTTTCATCACCTGTTATTATGGGGAGGAAAGGAAATAATACAAATCACCTAATCATTGGTAGTAAGAAACTAAAAATTATTTCTATGTAGTCAGTCTTTGCTTGTAGGATTTCTCATTTCTTATTTTTATGTATTGAATGAAAGCAGATCTGTCAAATGCGGTAGAGAATATTACGAGTAGGTGGAGGTGAGTCATATTGTGGTATTTTGTGCAGTGACTAAGTTTGTTGGCAGAAATGCTATAGGTTAAAACCTTTAAGGTTGTTCTGTGTGCATGCATGTCCCTTTTGAGTTTGAATCTCTCAGTTGTTTTCCATTTCTCTCTGTCCTGGCTGGTCTGGAGCAGGTAATAATTCACTGACTGTAGCTCTGTTTAAACTGACAAAAATCTTATCTAACTTTCAGATTTCTAGCCACCACAATGAAAAGAGAATACTGCTCTCAGGGTCATCGTGGTTAAATTTTAAGAGCTGTGTGACAATCCATGACTCTTGCATGCAAAATGGTAGTTTGCTGTGGTGGGGATGGATGTTCATAAGTTTAATGAATCACCACAGTACACATATTTATAAAAACATTATTTTTAAATTTTTGCTGCTAGAAGTGTTGTCCTCAACCCCTTCGTCTGCCTGTCTGGCCTTTTATCCCTTGAGTGTTGTACTTAACACCATCTATGTGAGTTGAACTCTAGGCACTTGCCTCTCCAAAGGTTTAACTTATTTTTGGTTGAGTTGTGCTGTGGAGAGTCCCTCCTACCCAGAATTTCCAGTACTAGAGCTTTTTCTTCGTAGTTGGAAATTTATTTGTTGACTCATTGAAATCTATAGTATAGATTTGTGGATTTTCTGAGAATAAATGCTTAAAATAGGTCCCTCCTACCTGTGTATGAATGCATCTTTGTATGTATCTAGAATTATCTTAACCCATTAGAAATAGGAACCCAGAATTTCCAGTACTAGAGCTTTTTCTTCGTAGTTGGAAATTTATTTGTTGACTCATTGAAATCTATAGTATAGATTTGTGGATTTTCTGAGAATAAATGCTTAAAATAGGGCATTGAAGGTTATGTAAATAATTCCTGGTTTCATTTTTAGCTCAAATCTTCTAAAAGAGCTTTTTGCTACAAAGTGTTAGTCTTTCAATTCAAAACCCTTATTGTATATTATTTCAAAACCCCTTGCCTTGCTTTATCTAGCGAATCAATCCGTTTCCTTAGATTTATTTGTACTGTGCCAATTGCCCAGGTTTTCTATTTATGTAGATTTTTCTGTAGAGCTGCCTGCCTGTTTTCTTCCAGAGTAGAACTGGTGAGGTTTCTTTGTACAGACTCTTATTGAAGGAGTGCTTCATAATGCGCTTTTTTAAGAACAAAACCTAGAACTTTAGTTCCCACAGTTGGTCTTCTCTGAGATCCTTTTTTCTTAATAAAAATATATCATTAAAACCTCTGCTCTGTGAACAGAAGAAAAGCTTACAGGGTGTTGCTGGTTTTAGTTTCTTAAAAACTAAACTTTCTGTGGAGAGGAATGATGTGCCCTACAAGGGTATTTCCTTTTTTCACCTGTTAAATCATTCTCCTTTAACTGGTTTTTAACAATCTATCCAAGAAAGAATAATTAAAATGTATCTATTTCTATGTCCCTGGAAGGACTTAGGCTACCCTAGCTAAGGTAGCAAGACCCAGAAACAAGCAGAGTGCTTTCTGGGGGTTGACTAATTGCATTTATTAATGTTAGAGGAAAACTTGGGTATTGATTAATAGATGAGCAAATGCTATTCTGTGGAGCCACCATAAGGAGGGGAAAAAAAGGAAAAAAATGAAAAAGTTCTTGAGTATGTGTTGTTAATATTAAAATGTAACTTAATTTAGACTTTAAGGGACCTTGGAAATAAAACATTGTCTGTTGGCCCAAATGGAGTGCTTATTAATAGAATATATATGATTTTTAAGAAAAGGTTAAAGATATTTTGTAGGAGCAATCTTTGGTTTCAAACAAAAGTTGTTTCTGAAATTGTAACATTTCCCAGGGTAAGTAGTCCTCTAAAGCAGTCCTTGTTTTAACTCTTCCTCTTCTTCATGTGTTTCTTTCTAATCATTTTCTCCTCTAACTGAGTTCTTGCTATATTTTCTCTGCTCTGCCTACATTGAATGTTTTCTTTCTTTCCCTTGGAGCTTCAACAACCAGGACTGATTTTTTTAAAAATAGCTTTATTGGTATAATTTACATGCCATAAAATTCAGTTATTGTAAGTGTAAAGTTTTAGAAAATGTATGCAGTATAAAACCACCACAACAATCCAATTTCAGAATATTTTCATCACTCCCAAAATTCCTCTTGTGTCCATTTACAGTCAATTCTACTCCTGTCTCTCGTCCCAGGAAATCATTGATCTGCTTCCTTCCTCTATAGATTTGTCTTTTCTTAAAAATCCACATAAAGAGACACTTTTTGAGATACAGTGATCCTAATCACTTCCTTTTCCAGGATTCCTCTTTTAACATTTGTATTAATTATTAAAATTAAAAATGTCCTATATTAGTTTTACATAATTTCAAGCATAAAGAAACTAATTTGTCAGGATAATTTTTAAATTAGTTTATTTTCCATTCTTTTTTTCCTCCTTCCATGAACTTTGCTTTTATTCCTTTCCTTGCCCAACAGTGTATCAAAATGACTTAAAGTAGAGAAGAGAGAAGGCATATTATGTTCTTTTCTAACTAAAGAAATGCTGTAATCCAGGAGTAAATTGATGAGTTATAGATGCACACATAGAAGTTAAAACTAAAACAATCGTTTCCAGAAGAAAACAGAATTTTTTTTGTCCTGAAGCTTGTAAATATATTAAAAAACACTAACTATACAAGAAAAAAAGACTGATAAATTATACTTCATTCAAAAATTAAAAAGCCAAAACAAAACACCTGGTGAGCAAATACATTTTAACAAAATGTAAAAGGCAAACCACAGGCAAGGAGAAATATTTGTAATATATATATCTGACAAAAGCCAGGTTTCCAGGACCGATAATGAATTCCTTTAAATCAGTAATAACAAGACAGGCAATTCTATGAAAATGTCTAAAAAATTTGAATAGGCTCTTCACATAAGAACATGCACAAATGGCCAATTAGCCTGTGATAGTCAATCAAGAAAATGCAAATTAAAATCACATTGAGATACCAGTTCACATAAGTGAGGATAGCCAGAATTAAAAAGGCATAGCACCAAATGTTGGTGAGAATATGGAGCAACTGAAACTCTCATATGATGCCCCTGGGAATAGAATGGGACAGTGTTTCTAGTTTTCTAACACCAAACATTGCTACAAGCACTTCAAGAATCTGTTTGGCATTTCTCATAAATTAAACATATACTTACCATATAGCCTTATACAATTCCACTCCTCCAGGCGTTTGCCCTAAAGGAAAAAAATCAAAAACATGTTTATACTCAATATTTTGTACACAAATGTTCATAACAGCTTTGGACATAATAGCCAAGAACTGAAAAAACAAAGGCCATTTTAGTTTGTTAATTTTGTCGGAAATGCAATATATCAGAAATGGGTTGGCTTTAATAAAGGGAATTTATTAAGCTACAAGTTTATAGTTCTAAGGTCATAAAAATGTCCAAACTAAGGCATCCAGGTAAAGATATCTTGAATCGAGAAAGGCCCGTGGGTGCAGGACACCTCTCTCAACTGAGAAGGCAAGTGGATGGCATCTCCTGGTCCTTTGGCTTCTGGTTTCAAACAGCTTCCCTGGGGGCATTTTCTTTCTTCATCTCTATATGTCTCTGTCTGTGTCAGCTCTGAGTCTTTTTCTAAAATGGTTCCCTCTTAAAGAACTCCAGGAAGCAGATTAAGACCCACCTGGAATGGGTGGAGACACATCTCCATTGGAATCCACCTAATCAAAAGGTCCCACCCACCATAATAAATCCCGATTAAAGAACATGGCTTTTATGGGGTACACAACAGTTTCAAGCCGGCACAAAAGCCCACCATCCACCATCAAGGGAATGCATAAACAAATTGTGATATATTTATGAAATGCTATACTATTCACCAAATAAAAAATATGTGCAACCACCTGGATGAGTGACAAAGATTTTATGTTGAGTGAAGCCAGATTCAAATAGGACGAACTGTATGGTTCCATTTAAACAAAGTTCTGGTACTGACAAAAACTAAGTTATAGTGATAGAAATCACACAGTATTTGCCTGGATTGAGGAAACTTTCTGGAGGTAATAGAACTATGTTATCTCTTGATTAGGGTGTTGCCCAAGTGCATAACTTTGCTAAACTGAAAAGTTATATACTTAAGATCATATTTCACCGTAGGTACGTATTTTCTCAGAAAATAAGGGAGGGGGTTAATCTTTGAAATGCAGAGCTCATCACTATATCCTACAATATTCTGTCTCTTCTTGTCTCCCTTCTTCCTTCTAGCTTCCCCACCTCACAACTTCTCTTTTTTTTTTTTTCATTCCTGCTATGTCAGTTACTATTTGGAGGACTGGCAATTAATTCAAAGTTGAGTAGAACAAATTTAGTCCCTGTCCCCTGGGAACATGGCTGGAGTGGAAGACAGACAGGTCAATAACACAGCTCTAGCAGCATGATAGATGCTGGAAATGGAATAGAGCATGCAGGCGCTGCGGATCCTGGGATCGCCAGGAGAGGCTGCCTGGAGAGAAAGGTCAGTGCTTGTAAAAGCTTGGATGAATAGGATTTATCCATAGACATGGTAGGGAACAGCACCTGCAAAGTTTTAGAAGTGGACAGGTTGTGAACAGAAGTGCTAAAAGGTAGCTGCTGTTGGAGGAGGAGAAGAGGTTGCAGTGGGTCAGGTAGACCTGCCTTTGCCCGCTAGAGAATTTGGATTTTGTTTGAAAATAAAGGAACTATTAAAGCCTTCCATCCTCTTGTCTTCCTAACTAGGTTAATTCTACATCAGGGTCTGTTATTCATCTTTTATGTGTGGCCTTGGTCCTGGAAGGGGTAGGGCATCAAGTGAGTACTGACTGATCTCTAAGGATGTAATAGTCTCTGATTCAACCATATTATTAAAATAGAATGAGTCAGAGCACAGATACTTTTGGAATGGAAAGGTGGGGTATCTTATTACCTTCTAAGCATTGTGCCTCTGCACTCCCAAATATTATCTTTAATTTAATCTTTTGTCACTGTCCTTGTTCAGAATCTGCCAGTGACCTCCAAGTTACTCGTCTGTTAAAGATCAAAGTTTATATTGACCTTCAAGGATGTTGTGCAGCGACTGCTGTGCTTTTTTCTATTTAATTCCTGTTCATCTCTCAACACTGAGTTCAGATTTCACTGCCCCACCTTCTGCCAAAACAAGGGTACTTCAAAACTCAACTCAGTGTGTGATCATCCATTCCTTAGTGTGATTATTTGATTTCCTGTCTGCCCACATGAGAATATGAGCTCTGTGATGCTTCTTTTTGTTCCCTGCATTGCACCTGGCACACTGCCTGCTGTCAAAAAAAAATTGTATTTTTCATTCCATGAATGAATCCTTGAGATAACTCTATCAGGAATATATAATCATTCTCATTTTTCAGGTGAAGAAATTGAAGCTCAGAGCTTAGATTACTTGTCCAAGGCCGTATAATCCATAAGAGCCTGATAGAGCCGGAACTCAGGGACGTCTGACACCAAAGCCCTGTTTTTGTTAACAGGCACCCAGAAGGCTGTGAGTGAGGTGGATGGATATGTGTGTTTTCATGTTTGCACCAGTGTCATGATTCTACCTACCTGTCGATTGAGCAACACAATGGAATGGTCTCATGGTTAAGAATCTGGGCTCTATAACCAGGCAGTCTGGACTCAAATCTCTCCTCTACCCCTTAGTAGCTTTGTTACCTTGAGCAAGCTATCTATTACTCAGTTTCCCAGGAAATGGGACAATCATATTAACCATCTTGTAGGACTGCAATAATATTAACCACTTTGTAGGATATTGTGAGATGGAATATATTAATCCATGGAAAGCACTACTACTAAGCACACAGAAAGTGTTCAGTAATTATTAGTTGTTATTATCAGTATTCATTTTTCCTTCCCATTGTTTTATCATAACCCAAAATTATGTCCAAAGACTCTATAATTCTTTTTATTTTTTTTAAATTTTGTGGAAATGATTTTTTTGCGTTCAACCATCTCTCCCAAAGTCACAGCTCCAGTGCATTCTCTTAATTCAAAAGTGTTAATTATTGTGTCTTAGCAGAAGCCGAAGTTACCTACCCTCACAGCCAAATGCTGTAATATTAATACCCTTTCCTGTGAATTTCTAGGTTTTGGGATTCACACATTTCTTCACATCTCTTCTTAGTAAGCAAAAACATACTGCCATACTAAAGGATGCAATATTAATAGCACTGTTCTTTCTCTCACAAAGCACAAGACTTTCCCCCAAATTAAGCACCATATTATCAATCTATTTGAATAATTGACCTGATTCCCCTTCCCACTAAGAAAAATTCCTAATTGTGAGGAAGTGATTTATGCCACTCTTATTTTCTCCTTTCATCAGTAAGTGAGAGCAGGTGTGAGTTACAGGAAATTAAAAAAAGAAGAAATTATTGCCCATCTATAATAGTCTCACGCCAGAATTTTTACATTTTAAATATGTTCGCTCATAATGGAATTTTTGGTAAATATCTCTATTTCCTTCCTTGGTTGTTCATTGTCGAAATTCTTAATAGCTAGTTTCTTTTATGGTTAGGGTGCAATAGTTGGGGTCCGAGAGGCAGGGGAGGAGAAGTGCTATGTTTTAGAAACCTAACAGCATACCTTGCCCTTAAAAGAAAATGGCAACTGGTTTGTGTTTAAATGACAAATGGAATAACAAGAGTACAGTTGCGCTTTCTTAGGCACGGAACACTGCAGGCTTTCTTTGATGTCTCTGAGCCTGACGTCCATCCCGTGAGAGAGATGATATACCCATCCTGAAGACGAGGGAGGATAGGCTTAAAGGGACCAAGAACTTCCCCAGGGAAGAAGGTCCACATATTAGGCAATAGCAAGGCCCTGGAGATGTCAGTGTGAATAAGGCAGGCATGAAAAGGATAAAGAGAAAGAAGCATGCCTGGCAAAGTAAGTTGAAATGATGGAAACCCTCAAAGTGCAGACCAAGGAACACATAATTAATTTTGTAGGCAGTGTGGAACTAGGAGCTCAAAACAGCATCATTCTTGGCACTCTGTTTTTAAGGCACTCGTTCTAAAGTGTGATCCTGGGTCTAAGTAGCTTCAAAAAATGCAGATTATCCACCACCACCACCACCACACCCCTCCCTCCCACCCCAAACTTTGAGGTGGGCTCAGATCTGTGTTTTGAGGAGCTGTTCAGTGGGAGAATTCTGATTGTGCTGAGTGAGAAGGGTTGGAAATGCAGGGAGGAGTGGTAAGGAGGCTATATCCAGAAACCCATGGAAAAAGTTATTAGGGCATAAGTTTGGGTGGTTTCAATGGGAAGAAAAGATGGACTGATAAGATTTTCCAAGGAAGAAATCATAGAACTTTACGTCTGAAGGGAGGTAGGAGTATAATGTGACAACATCAATATTTAGGGCCTAGATACATACTAGATATATATACAATATCCTAGATATATACACAAGGCTGTCAGAGGAGGAAATTTTTTCACTCCTCAGGGGGTAAACCTTATTGTGCCTTAATTTATAGCATTTGGCAGGGAGGGGGGCTGGGGAGACTATGTCTTTACCTACCCTTACCAATCTACTGCCCTGAGCTAGGAATACTGCCCCTACAGGAATAAAATGTAACAGAGGCTTAATATGAGAAATAATATTGATGATGGATTGCAGTCTTATTAAATGTCAAGAACTTTTCTCCAAAAATTTTACATTCATTATCTCATTATTTTAATTCATTAGTTAAATTGCCAGCCTTTAGTGTCTCTGCTCTGCAGTCTAAGTTGCACAGAACAATAAAATTAAAGTTTCCAGACACTGTGGATCCTGGCGTCTGGCAGCTCTGGGCTTGAAAACCAGCCCCATCACTTCCCAGGTGTATGGCATTGAGCAAGTTACCTTCTCTTAAGCCTAATTTTCTGCCAGTGGTAGAATGGGGCTAGTAAAGATGAGTGGACTTCTTAAGGTTGTTGTGAGAACTGAATGAGAACAATGCCTGGACAATGCTTGGCACACAAAGTGCTTAATAAATATTAGTTCACTTAGGACCTGACAAAGATATCATTCCAACAAAT
>PVIY010055965.1:0-13508 GCA_004026745.1 Myrmecophaga tridactyla | reverse complement strand
CATCCATCAATGATATCTTTCTTTTCTGTACGGAGTAGCATTCCATCACACAGATGTACCACAGTTTGTTTAACCATTCACTCAACTGAAGGACATCAGAGTCATTTCCAGTTTTTGGCTATTGTGACTAAAGCTGCTATGAACATTCATACACAGAATTTTTATATGAACATAAGTCTTCATTTCTCTGGAATAAATGCACAGGAATGCAACTGTAAGGTCATATGATACTTGCATGTGTAGTTTTGTTTAGGAAACTGCCAAACTATTTTCCAGAATGACTACCATTTTACACTCCTACCAGCAATGTATGAGTCATCCAGTTTTTCCACAACCTCATCAGCATTTGGTGTTGTCACTGTTTTATTTTAGCCATTCTGATATATGTGTAGTAACACATCATTATGGTTTTAATTTGCATATTTCCCTAATGACTAATGATGCTGAACATTTTGTCATGTGCTCATTTGCTGTTTGTATATTCTCTTCATTGAAATGTCTGATCATATCATTGGTCATTTTCTAATTGGGCTGTTTTATTTTTTTACAGTTGATTTTGAAAACTCTTCATATATTTAAGCTACTATAGTTCTTGGTCAGGTATGTAGTTCTCCCAGTCTTTTGCTTGTCTTTTCATCCTCTTAATAGGGTCATTCACAGAGCAAAAGTTTTTTGTCTTGAAAAGGTCCAAATTATCAATTTTCTGATTATAAATCGTGGTTTTGGCATCAAGTATAAGATCTCTGTGCTTAGCCCTAGGTCCTAAAGATATTCTCTGATGTTTTAATTCTCGAAAGTTGTATAGTTCTATGCCTTACATTTAAGTCCATAGTTCCTTTTGAGTTAATTTTTATATAAAATGTAAGGCTTAGGTTAAGATTCATTATTTTTTTTATTATGAACAACAAACAAACACACATTCTTGACGTGTTTACAGTCAATGGCTCACAATATCATCACATAGTTGTGTATTCATCACCATGATCATTTTTTTTGAACATTTGCATCTCTCCAGTAAATGAAAGAAAAAAGAAAAAATTCACCTTGACACCCCCTTACCCCTCTCTCTCATTGATCACTAATATTTCAATCTACTCAATTTATTTTAACTTTTGTTCCCCTAATTATTTATTTCTTATCCATATTTTTTACTCATGTGTCCATACCATAGATAAAAGGAGCATCAGACACAAGGTTTTCACAATCACACAGTTACACTGTGAAAGCTATATCATGATACAATCATCTTCAAGAAACATGGCTACTGGAACACAGCTCTACAGTTTCAGGCACTTCCCTCTAGCCACTGTAATACATCATAAACTAAAAAGGAGATACCTATATAATACATAAGAATAACCTCCAGGATAACCTCTCGACTCTGAAATCTCTCAGCCATTGACACTTTATTTGGTCTGATTTTTCTTTCCCCTTTTGGTTGAGAACGTTTTCTCAATCCCTTGACACCGAGTCCCAGCTCGTTCAGGATTTCGTCCCATGTTGCCAGGGAGGTTTAAACCCCTGGGAGTCACGTCCCATACAGAGGTGGGGAGGGCAGTGAGTTTGCTTGCCATGTTGGTTGAAGAGAGAGAGAGAGAGAGGCCACGTTGAGCAAAAGAGGTTCTCTGGGGGTGATTGTTTGCCCTAATTTTAAGTAGGTTTAGCCTATTCTTTGCAGGGATAAGTTTCATAGGGGCAAACCCCAAGATTGAGGGCTCGGCCTATTGATTTGGTTGTCCCCACTGCTTGCGAGAATAACAGGAGTTCTCCAAATGGGGAAGCTGAATTTTCCCCCTTTCTTGCCATTCCCCCAAGGGGACTTCGCAAATACTTCTTAATGGCCTACTACATTAGTTTAATAGCTAATGAGGTACATTAGTAACTACATTAGTGTGGTAGGCAGAATAATGGTCTCCTAAGATGTTCACACCTGAATCCCCCTATAAATATGATACTTTACATGGCAAAAGGACTTTACAAACATGATTAACTTAAGGAACTTCAGATGGGGAGGGTACACTGGATTGTTGAGTTCAATCAAATCATACAAGTGCTTAAAAACAAAAACATTTCTTGGTTGAGTTCAGAAATGTGGCTACAGAAGAATGGTCACAGAGATCCAAAGTTACTAGCTTGAGAGACGGAGGAACGGGGCCACAAGCTAGTGAATGTTGGAGGCTATAGAAGCCAGAAAAGCAAGGAAACTGATTCTCTCCTAGAGCTTCTAGAAAGGAACATGCTTGCCAACACCTTGATTTTGGCCTAATAAGACCTATACCTGTCAAAATTCTAATCCACAAACTGTAAAGTAATATAAACTGGTGTTATTTTAAGCCACTTCGTTTACAGTACTTGGTTACAGCACCAATACACAGCTAGTACAACTAGTAACAAATGGGCCACTACATTAGTTACTAAATCAGTACCTAACGGGCCTCTTAAAACTCTTGCCTAAGAATTCCGGTTCTATTTAAAAAGTAAAAAGGCAAACTATAATGGGAGGAAATGTTTGCAATACATATATTATCTGACAAGTCTTATATCCAGAAAATATATGGTACAAAATCAATAAGAAAAAGACAATTAAAAAATGGAGGAAAGAGTTGTACAGACATGTAACAAAAGATGATATCTAAAGGGCCAATAAACCTTTGACAAGTACCCAACATCATTATTGGATAAATGCAAACACTGCTTTTTTGGGTTATCGGATTATGAGCGTTTTGCACTGTTTTCCCAAATTTTTCTTAAATGTTACTATCACATTGCTTTTCAGCAAACTAGAAAAAAATCATTGATGTTTTTGGCAATGTCTGAAAAGCAGGACTAAATAAAAGGCAATAAATATGTTTGTAAGCAAGTTATAAAATGATTTCCTAAGGTCCTTTCCATGGCACATTGATTTTTATGCTTTCATTAGTAAGTGTAATTGCTGCAATTTAAAAGGTTATTAGTTCTGTACACAGTATTCCAAGGCTTCTATTCAATTTCCTCTCAATAAGAGGAATAAGAAACATTTGTAGATATGATTATAATAAATTTAATTAAGTCTGTTTCATGCAAAAATTACCAATGGTCCTTTACTTAGGAAAATGTTTTTGTGACATTTTTACTTCAATAACTTTCTATTTCAGTGCTGGACTTATAAATGACAATAAAAACCCTTAGATTTTTCTTGCTTTTTAAAAATTAAATTTTCTATTTAGAAAGTATTTTAAAATAGCACAGAAGTTTCAAAAATACTACACTGAACTCTCCCTTATACCCTTAACTTATATTTACTCATTATTAACATTTTGTCATTTTCTTTCTCTCCATATATAAAAAATTGTATAAAATAAAGTAATATACACATTATTTTGCTGAACTATTTGAGAGTAAGTTGCAGATTCAGTGTTTATCTCCTCAGCAAGGATGTTCTCTTACATAATCACAAGGGCAATGATCAAATTCAGGGAATTTATCATTAAAGCAATATTAATAGCTAATATGCAGTATCTAATCAAATTTTGATGATTTTTCTATTTTGTTTATAAAGACTATAAAAGCTTCTTCTCTTCCTGGTCCCCCAATGCCCAATTTAGGAACCTAACTGGGATCACATACTAGTTTTGTCATTTCTCTTTAGACAGGACAGATGTTTTGTTGCATGTCCCTCAATGTGGGTTTTTCTGATTGTCCTCTCATAATGACTCAGATTATGCATTTTTGGCAGAAATAAGTCTAAGTGAAGTCATTTTCTTTTCATCGCACCACAGCAGGTAATTAATGAGTAATCTGTGGGGAGATACTTTCAGGGGTATAATTATCATGTTCCCCAAACACTTTCATCCAGTTTTAGTTTTACAATTCATTGATGACTCTTGCTGTTATTACAGTGATAACTGTAAAACGATGATTTAAAAAAAAAAAAAAACTCATTTTGCTTACATTTTTACTTGGCATCCTATTGTAAAAAAAAAAGAGAAAGTTTTCCTTTCTCACCCCATTTGTTTGTTTGTTCACTTTTTAGTATAAGTACGAACTCATGGATTCATTTTTTTATGCATGTATTATAATCAATACAGCCATTTTAAATTTTTGAAGTTCAAACTGTCCCATGTTTAGCTAAACTAACTTCTGTGTCAATTTGACATGATCCCTTCAATGTTTTTTCACACTTTCTTACTTTTTGGTATGACAAAATATTCCAGGCTCATCTGTGGTTTCCCTATCTAGACCAGGAAATCAATCATTTCTCCAAGAAGCCTTAGTTTCTTTTGGTGAGGAAAGATTCTTAGAAACCAAGACCTGGGAACCAGGTGTGCTCACTGCTACGAATCAGTCACTACTTCTTGTTCCTTTCAGAGAATGGAGTATTTGAAAATATTCTATAATTTTAAAAATCATATTAATATCTCTAATTCCAATCCCATATCACAGAGTTCTTTCTTGCTTTCCCATAATCCAATTGTGTATTTCCTTTTTCCCAACAGTAAGAACTCTAGCTCCCAACATGTCAATGTTTCTTTATTTGCTTCATCCAAAGATGCATGGCCAAAATAGTTTCAGAATTGCTATACCCCTACCACTACCAACAATAAGCACATTAAGTGAGGTTCAAGATTTCTTTGTATTTTCTTTTGCCTTCATACTGAGGATATATAATGAGAATACCATTTTGAAAGTTACTTGGATTAGTTATTTTACTTTCCTCCTGTGTGGATATGTTCTCCACTTGATAAACAAAACAGTTCATTTTCTTTTTCTTTGTATTCAATTTCCCTAGTTCTTCTTACTCCCCTATGTGAAATAGTAACCTGGTTGCAAAAGTGAAAACAATACAAAAAAGTATACTCAGAGGAAGTATCAGTGTAGTTTTCATTTGCATTTTTCTTATTATAAATGAACTGAATATCTTTTCTTATACTTCTGGGTCATTTTAAATATATATTTTGGAGAATTCCTTCTCTTGACCATTTTTTCTACTGGATTTTTGTCCATTTTATCCTCAATATTTATTTTTATTAGAGAAGTTGTGGGTTTACAGGGCAATCATGAATAAAATACAGTATTTTTAATTTTTAATTATTAATTAAAGATATTAAACCATTACCTATGGTATTTAACCTTGCTTATAGTTGGGTTTTTTTTTGCCATACTGAAGAGTGCATTTTTATGTAAACTGATTTTGTAATTTTTTTCTTTTTTACATCTGGATTCTGAGTCATAGTTAGAAAGACTTTCCACACACACTGGTTACAGAAGAATTTACATCAGTTTTCTTCTAATACTTGTAATATTTTATTTTTTATGCTTAGGTCTCTGATCAATATAAAATTCATTCTTGTTTATGCTGTAAGGTATACATTCTTTTTCCCCAACACTATTTGTTAAAACATTCATTTTTGCCCCAATGATTAGGAATACCATCATCACCATATACTAAACTTCAAAATGTGATCTATCATGTACTATTTTTTTTATTCCACCATACTGTCTATTGGTATAACGGTAGCATACTGTTTTTACTGTGCAGGTTTTACAGTACGTTTTAATATCTGGTAGTATCCCCTTATTGCTCTTGTCTATAGTTATCAACTTGCTTTATTCAAGAAAAAAAGTTCATTGATACTTTATTAGTAATTATTTACTTTAATAAATTAACTTATAAATGGCATCTTATGTTGTCAAGTTGCCTATCCAGGAACAAGAGATGATTGTATACCATGTATGAACTGTATGTGTATGAAGATTTGTCGATAAAAATATTTTTAAAAAACTGTAGGCAAAAAGACTACATTACTTAAAAGGAAAGAAAATTAGGCTGGCATCAGACTTCATCAAGAAGACAAAGAAAGGCAACAACAAAGCAGCATTTTCAAAAAAAATCAAGGAGAGAAAGTGCAAGGCAAAGATTTTATATTCTAGTGGTTCACAATATCATCACATAGTCGTGTATTCATCACCATGATCATTTTTAGAACATTTGCATCTTTCCAGAAAAAGAAATAAAAAGAAAAAACTCATATATCCCATCTCCTTATACCTCCCTCTCATTGACCACTAGTATTTCAATCTACTGAATTTATTTTACCTCTTATTCCCCCCTACTTATTTTTTATCCATATTTTTTACTCATCTATCCATACCCTGGATGAAGGGACCAGCAGCCACAAGGTTTTCAAAATCACAAGGTCACATTGTAAAAGCTGTATTGTTATAGCCATCTCCAATAATCAAGGCTACAGGAACACAGCTCAACAGTTACAGGTACTTCCTTCCAACCACTTCAATACACCATAAACTAAAAAGGAATATCTATATAATGCATAAGAAAAATCTCCAGGATAACCTCTCAACTCTGTTGGAACTCTCTCAGCCACTGAAACTTTGTCTCATTTCTCTTTTCCCCCTTTTGGTCAAGAAGGCTTTCTCAATCCCATGATGCCAGGTCCCAGCTCATCCTAGTCTGTCCCACATTGCCAGGAAGATTTATATCTCTGGGAGTCATAACCCATGTGTGTGCGGGGAGGGGGGAGGGCACTGAGTTTAACTGCCAAGCTGGCTTAGAAAGACTGAGGCAGCAGCTGAGCAACAAAAATTGCCTATAGTTTTGAGGATTTTTTTCTTTTATTTAAAAAAGTCAATAGTTTTACTAGGCTATGCTCAGAGTTGACCATTTCAAGTCAATTTTACCAGGTACATAATGGTCCCTTTCAATATGTAGATTCAAGTCTTCTTTTATTTCTAGAAAGTTTTCTTGAATTATCACTTCAAATACAAGTTCTGATTTTTGTTTTTTTCTTCAGGGGTTCCAATTATATATATGTTGGAGCTCCTCTGCCTGTTTCCCGTTTTGATTACTTTCTCTCAAATCCTTTTTACTTCTTTAAATCATTTTCATTTTCTTGTTTCCCTGCCGTCCTTCAACGGCCCTTATTAAACATTCAGTAGACTCCTCAAACACCTTGCAATTTAGTCTTAATTTCTTTCCTAAATTTAATCATCTAATTTCATTCCCCCTCCCGCTATACCTCCTCCTTTCCTTAGTTTCCATCTTCTTCCTCCTCCTTCTTGTCATTTTTTTTGTCTGTCCAGTTATTAGTTTTTAATTTGATTCATTCCTTCAAATGCTTGTTTGAGGCTATCAAATTTGGTTGGGCGTGTTGTGTAATAGTTTCCTTTTGCTTCATAGCTTGTTGTCAGAAAGAACCTCCATCATACAAAAGGTTTTGACTCTTATTTTCCATTTCCTTCCTAGTAGCTTTGTATGGATGTAAACTGCTTTTCTTGTCTACGCTGTGTACAGGTTTTGGGGTGGCTTATAAGATTCCCAGTTCAGAATGCCCCCTTCTGTCAGAATCATGAAATACAATTTCTTTAACAATATTTTTGTGGGGAGTGGAGGGCAAAGAGGTTAAAATGCTTTGTAGTTATTCTGTTTCTGTAGAGTTCTAATTCTCTCCCTTCAAATTCCTTTCTTTCCTTTACTACCATGTCTCCAATGGGCATCTCCCTCTTTTTCTTCATCTCTTTCTCTCCCAGAAGTGATGCCTTTCCAAAACTGCCACACTGAGTCCTGCATGCTTTTAAGTATGTATTGCGCTCTAGCAGGTCTCAGACTGCTTTCAAAAATTATGCATTCATTATGGGGCTTTCTCTTTCTACCGATGTTTTTCTCAGCCTCAGGCTCTCAACTTCCCTCCCTTCTTTTCCATGCAGTTTCTTCTGACTTCCCCAACTCTGAAACACCAAAGATAGTTCTGTTGTAATTTGGTGTTTATTTCTTATTTAAAAATAATTTGAAGTTCACAGTATTCTTTCTCTCCTCATAATGCTTATAAGTGTGGGTCTATGTGTTGCTTTCCTTGCTAATAAATGATTTTCTGTGAGAGTGAGGGGACAATTCTAATTTAGGATGCTACCCTTATTTTAGGGAACTTGGAAATCCCTCAGATATTTTTATTTGTATTGTTGTTACTGGTTGTGACTCTTCAGTAGTATATAAACATACTTAAAACATCCCAGAAAATAAAGCAAAAGGTTAAGTTTATGGACAGGTTTTCCTTTTGAAGATATATCAAGTAATTTTTAAAAAACTCCATGCATACGAGTAATAGATTCAGAAAATGCAGTCTGTCATATCCAACAACTAATCTAATTATAGTAGAACCTGATATGATACCCGCAGTTTATGGTTTTGTGGCAATTAGAGGTCCTTTCTACCCACATGTAAATTATATTTACCTTGAACTAAAACAAAAGAAATTAAACTTAATTTAGAGATCTACATTGGAGTCCACTTTCTTTGCTATTTTTCTTTATTATGACAATGTAGGAACTGATAGAAGTGATTCCCCTATCTTAGATTCTGATAAAGTTCATTCATCCATCCATTCAGTCAACATTTACTGAAGACAATTATATGCCAGAAAACGGAGATACAATGATGACTCAGAAACAGTCCCTGCCTCACAGTCAGGTAGAGGACAAAGAAAGAAATATGTAAAACAATGTAGAATATCAGTAATATATTTTGTCCACTGATGTAGCCTAAGTGCCTAAAAGAGCACATAATGGTACTCATATATGTTCAATAAACATTTGCTAAATAGCTAAATGCACATTTATACTTTTTCCATAAGCAATCTCATCTATAGCTATGTTCAAAATTGAACTTATGACCTTTTATCTCTAATGAGGCTGGAGAGGTAGATGGGGCCTTATCATAATGCAGTTACAAGCAGTGCCAAGGAATTTCCTGATGGCTACAGGCAACCACTGAAATATTTTAATCAGGAGCAACATGATTGAATCCATTTGAAAACCTCACTTTACAGGAGTGAAAAGGAATTATCAGAGGGAAACAGACAGTGATATCCTCTTAGTTTTATATGACACAATTTACAAAACACTTTTATGAACACTGTCTATTTCACCTTCATACAAATCGTATGAGATAAAACATTATCTTATAAATGACATTATCCATATCTTATAAGGGAAATGTTCCTTAAAGTGACTTGCACAGAGTCTCCCTGGAAAAATTTTAAAATATTCTCCATTACTTGAATGACAAAGTATATGTTTCTTAACTTGGCATATAAAACCTTCCATCATCTGGCCCCTGCCTACCACCTTTTTACATCATTTCTAGCCATTCTCTGCTTATATTTTGAATTCCAACAACAAGAAACTATTTGTGATTCACTGCACATGATACTTTTAATCCCCTTAGATTTTCTTAGACTAAACTATCTACCCCTCACCCCAATCGGTCTAGAATGCTGTTCTCCTCTCCTCCCTGACTGTGCTACTTGGTTCTGATTGTCAGTAAAGCACCATCCTCTATGTGTCATCCTCTATGCTAAATAAACTCCAGGGATTCAATAATGACCAATCCAAATGTACCTGCCTTCACAGAGTTTGGTTTTAATAAAGAAGAGACATTAATCAAATGGTAAATTTCCAACTGAATAAGGATACAAAATCTAGCTATATGCTCTTTACAAAAGACACCCTAAACTAAAGTGAAGCAGAAAGCTTCAATGTGAAAAGATGTTAAAAAATATATGCTAGGCAAAAATTCATCAAAAGAAATTCTGCATGCCATATAAGATATAAGACAAAATAGTCCTCAAGGTAGAAAACATTTTAATAATGGTTTGTTCCTTAAGTTAAGAATAATCTTGCCAAAGGAAAAATTCATTAGGAATCCAACAATTAGATGCCTATATGTAACGAATAGCAAAACCACAAACAGCAAAAAATGACGACAGGAAAAACTGAAAAATCCACAATTACAGTGGTGAATTTAACAAAACAAGATGAGGAGACAATATTAAGAATATAGAAAATTTGAAAAACACACTTCACAAGCGTGATCACATATATATGGAACTCTGAATCCAAAAAGCTGAGAACACATTTTTGCAACAACATATGTAACATTTACAAAATTTGTCTTAGTATTAGGTTCAAAGTAAGCTTTACCAAATACTACATTCTCTGACTACAATTACTTTGAATGTTAATAAAAATACCACATACTAAAACTTGTGGAATATGGTCAAGACAAAATTTATAAATTTAAATGCTTATTCTAAAAACAAAACTGAAAGTTAATTAGCTAAATAGTTCAACTCAAGAATTTTTAAGAATGAAAGAATAAACAAGAAAGTAGGATAGATGTAATTAAGGTATGAACATAAAAGAATAAAACATTGTACTAGACACTAGTGTCTAATAAACAAAATAAAAATAAATAAATAAATTTAAATAAATGAAATAAACAAAAATAATAAACTAAACAAATAAACTGAGAAAAATTCATAGTTATCCAGTAATATGACAATCTACATTCATAATCCAAGAGAATTTATAGTATTTCACAAAGTTTTTGGAAACAAATTCAATAGAAAAAAATTAAATTTATGATTAAATCCCAGCAATAACATGAGGAAATGTAACTTTAAAAATATAATGTAAACTTTAAATTTTAAATATTAACACAATACCATCAAAACTAACAGTGTAGCTAGGAATATATGATAAAAGATGTACAGAGACCTCAATGAAGAAATTACAAAATTTTTATTGAAAGACATAAAAGAAGACCAAATAAACTGAAGAGATAAACTGTTCTTTTTTTATATAATTTTGAATTATTTATTATTTGATATCAGGTATTTATAACATTTTTATTTAAAAATATGGAATGCTTCACAAATTTGCAGGTCATCCTTGCACAGGGGCCATGCTAATTTTCTTTGTATCATTCCAATTTTAGTATATGTGCTGCCGAAGTGAGCATTAAACTCGGTTCTTAAATGAAAGAATTCAGCTTCTCCTCATTTACACATTTAATATAATTTTAAACAAAATTTCTTAGGAGTGGGAGAAAGATCAAAGGAGATGGTGGAGCCATACAGAGAAGGGAGGGTTTAACAAATGAGTAAGATTGTTGAATCATTATAATGATATTTTAGTCTCCAATGTCTTAGAGCAGCTGGTAGTAAAAACCTAAAATTGTGGAATTGTAACCCATACCAAACCCTGAAATCTGTCCTACAACTAATCGTTGTGGTATGCTTTGAAATTTATTCCTTTTTTTGTATATATGTTATTTTTCACAAAAAAGAAAAAAATGTCAGTTGTGATGATAAATGCACAGCTATGATGATGATACTGTGAACCATTGATTGTACTCTTTGGATGATTACATGGTATGTGAACATATAATATATATCATTAAAATTGCATTAAATTTTTTTTTTAAATCATAGGGTTTTTTGGGGGAGGGGAGATTAGCACTTGATATACTGATCCTCAAATTCATATGGAAGGACAAATAGCAAAAAATTGTCAAGATAATTTTGAAGGGAAAAAAGGCAGAAGGACTTACTGTACCAGATATCATGATTATAAAGCTAGAACAATTAAAGCAGTGCTATCTTTGTAAAGGGAATGACAACTGGACCTACAATGCCAAAGCCAAAGTCAAAGATGTATGCATATATCCATGACCCAACAGTTCCACTTTTAGGCATAAACCCAGACATTCACACATGAGCATAAGGAGATGTGCAATAACGTTCATTTCATCATTACCTACTACACTGAAAACTTGGGAAAATGTCTATAATGAGGAGAATGAATAAACTTGGTATATTCAAACAATAGAATGCTATACAACAATAAAAAGAGTGAACTAGAATAACGTATCAATATAGTTCATAATCTAAAACATAATGTTTGGGGGTGGGGCGATTACCAGTAAATTTTTATGGAAACCGTTACAAAAAGCTTAAAAATATGAGAATCCATACTATATATATACTTTTAAAGGATACACATAGATAATATATTATAAATTATAAATAAAATTATAAACGAGAAATGATAAAATATCAATTTCAGGACAGAGGTTAACTCTGGGGAAGGGAGGCTGGGAGAGTGAGGAGAAAAGGATTAGCAGAAACACAAAGGGAACATAAATTTTATCTGTACTAATTTATTTCCTTAAAAAAAGTAAGATCTAAAACAAATATTGCAAACTCCTAAGAGATCACAGAACTGGGTGATCAGACACATGGGTGTATTTGTTATAGTATTATCTTTATTCTTTTTTGTATGCTTGAAGTAGTTCATGATTCTTTTTACTGTTATTCAAAATGTAGTTCAATTTGCTGGTAAGGTTTGTGGAGTTCTAATTCAGAAGTCCCAGAACATAGCGAAGTAGTATAACAGACAGCACAAAATTGACTACTGCTTTTAGAAAAAAAAATGAGAAAAACAGCCCATGTGAACACTGTATATACTTTTTTTCAGATAAAGTGTTATACATACCTGTGAGTGCTAAATAAGAAGCAATGTACCGCTTTTCCAGTCCATCTCTAACACTTTGAATTGCACCAAAGATTGGAGGTATGACCATAATCAGGTTACTCACTGTATTCCCTACAGAAGAAAAACACAAAGAAGACCAGTTAATCAATAATACTTTAAATAAAGATACATTCTCATAGTTTAATCACTTATAAGAACCTGGTGAATTCAGTGATATACAGTGCTGAGACTTTGTCCTCAACACTTTTTTCTTAATTTTTACAAGTCTTTGTATAATAGCAAATATATTTATCACAAAGCTATTTTTAAATAGTAAGTCTATAAATTATGTCAACAGTATAGGCTCAAGATACTAAAACCAGAATTTTCTTAAACAAACAGAAAAACCTTTCAACTTATATTGGGAGTTAGATATTTCCTGGCATGTGTTTTCCAAAGTGGCATACTTTATCATTTTTATCACCTTTCCTACTGAAGGCAATTTAAAAATGTGGAGTTACTTAAAAATAAAATCCTCTTCAAAACATCAAAGCACAATAAAATATCAACAAATGATCAAACTGAGGAGAGGAAGATGGTTAAAATTTAAAGAGGCTGAAAGACAGGCAGCAGAGATAAAGCTCTACCTTTGACCAAAAACTGTGTATGGTGGTGGTGGGGGGCGGGGAATGGAGGGAAAAACTAAAAATTTATGGCTGTCAGGGCAAAGTTTATGGTGAATATCATCCTCACTTCCTACCTCCTACCTCTGGACTCTGAAAGGCTGCCACTTTTCCTTATGTAGAGCTGAGCTGAATTGCTGCATATTTGGTAGACTCATGGGGCTAGAAAGAACAATCAGTTTAGCACCAAAGACCACTTTCCAGAATCCTACAACCTCCAGATGGTTCCTAGACCAGATAAGTCCTGAACCCCACAGAGGCCAGCCTCTCCCACTATTCCATATTACTGACACCCCTTTCCAACCTGAAAAAGTTAGAATGGGCATAACTTAAATATGCCTAAAGATTGGGAGAAGGATCAAAGGAGGAGGAGGAGTTATAACAGAGAAGATAGGATTCAACAAATGAGTGCAACTACTGAATCATTTTATTGATACTGCTTTCAGTCTCCATTGTCTTAGAGCAGCTAGAAGGAAAAACCTAAAATTGTGGAACTCTAAACTATACCAACTCTGA
>PVIY010055964.1:0-13511 GCA_004026745.1 Myrmecophaga tridactyla | reverse complement strand
TTTTTCTCTATTATTGTTTTATTTTTTTTTCTGATGTCTTTTTATTTCTTTCTCTAAATCGATGCAAATGTTCTAAAAAATGATGAATATGCAACTATATGATAATATTAAGAATTACTGATTGTATATGTAGAATGGAATGATATATTAATGTTCTTTTGTTAAGTTTTTTAATTAATAAAAAGTTTAAAAAAAAAAAAAGCTTTATGAAATTCGTTTGTTTCAACAGTATTACTAAGTTTTTTCTTTTTTTACAGAGATAACTTGGAGTGGTTGGCCAGAGCCACTAACTGGGCAAAATTTACTGCCACAGCCAGTTTGGGTGTAATTCATAAGGTAATATACACTGATCAGTATGCGCAGGCATCAGAACAGAATCAATTTTTCTGGGTTAGGAAAATATAAAGACTATAATTCATTGACAAGTACATTTTGTTAAATTGAATCCACCGTCCTACAAAGATTTATAAAGATAAAATAAATAAGATTTATGCATGTGTGTATGTGTCTTTATGTATTTGTTTTTAATAAAAGGTAGAAATCCTTTTCCTATGAAGACTCTGTGACTTTTCTTAAATGATTAATTGAAATAATTATTGGCATAGCTTTAGATGAATTTAGAAAAATGTTATAAAACAAGGGGGAAACGTGAAGCATTGGTGATGTTTTCTAATCAGAGTGTGACTCGGTTTCTTAAAAGTTCTCTCATTAGAGTGATAAGGTTGCATGGGAGAGAGCTCCCACTTTCTTTTTCATGAAATGAACATTCTGGAGAAAAAGGTAATAAACATAGGAAATGTTTCATCTTTTTTCCTTCTCTTTGTGTTGCTGATGCCATTGTTATGGCTCAAATTCACAGGGTCATGAGAAAGAAGCATTACAGCTAATGGCAACATATCTTCCCAAGGATACCTCTCCAGGCTCAGCATATCAAGAAGGTGGAGGTCTCTATGCCTTGGGTCTCATTCATGCCAATCATGGTGGTGATATAATTGATTATTTGCTTAACCAGCTTAAGAACGCCAGCAATGATGTAAGTATTAGAATGGAAAACTAAATTTCCCCTACTTAAAAGTCCAGAAAAACATTATATTTATGAAGTTATTTTCGTTTAGAAATTTTATGGGATTTTAGAATTCTCAAAACAGTATTGTTCTCAGAGGTTTTTTTTTTTAAAGTCTATTTCCTTTGCTGCTGTACAAGCTAAAGTTGTGCTTCTCAGTACTTTAAAACCTGTGTGTGACAACCAAAACAAAGAGCCAGGTATTTATAAAACATATCTTGTATTTCCATACTTTAGAGTCTTAGAATGTATTACCGTAAGTGACCTTAATGATCATTTAGTCTAACCGTATCATTTTACAGGAAAACAAAGGCCCAAAGAGCTTGTATATACTCCCTGCAATATCAAGTGTCTTGCTTCTTTTGATCTTTAATACATTTTTTTAATGTAATTCTTTTGGAAAAACTTAGTAAGCAGGCCCATTTTTATTTTAAGGGGCTTTAGAATTTTTTATTTTAGAGTAAACTATTTTAGAAAGCTATCAGGAGAGTCGTTAAGTGAGTCTTGTTCTCGTTCTTCAGTGAAAACACTGAGGCCAGTAGGATTTTCTATTTCAGTTAAAAGCCCTCCACCTACAGATCTTATATACACATCTTTACTAATTTCCTCTGGTCTCAGGTGAAAATTGTCTTACAAGTTTTTTTGGTTTCCAGCTATAGAAACCTCCTCTGATTAACTTCAACAAGGAGAGTTTATTAGAAATAGCTTATGTTATTGGAGGAAAAGCTAATGAACCAATTCTCTCAAAGGTTAAGAACCAGGGTAATTCTAGGGATCACCTAGATAACCAGAACCAACAGAGTGGTCTCTTCAGGACCCTACTGTCAGGATAAATGAACTTGAAGCAGTTTTGGTCCTTGGGTCATTCCATATAAGAAATACTAAAATCCCAGAGAAGGAGCATACAGTTGGCCTGTCATAGGCCACAGGGTCACATTTTGGCTAGGGGAAGGTGGGGGCTTTTTAAATGACTTACCCACCAAGACTCTAGCTATTGGCATAGGAGTACTGCCAAAAGCAAACTTGGAGTGCTTTCACCAATAAAAGGGGAATGAATGCTGTTTCAGCTTGCTAAAGCTGCTAGAATGCAGTACATTAGAACTGGGTTGGCTTTTTCAATGGGAATTTATTAGTTTATAAATTTGCACTTCTAAGACCATGAAAATGTCCAAATTGAGGCATTCAAAGGAGGAGCTTCTCTGAGGAAAGGCTGCTGGTATTTGGGGTTCTTCTGTCACCTGGGAAGTCACACAGCAATGTTTCTCTTTCTCTCCAGATGTCTCTGGGCATTTCTCTCTTAGCTTCTTTGAGCTCTCTGAGTTTCATTTTTCTATTTTCCTCTCATAGAGGTCTCCAGCAGGGAGATTAAGACCCACCTTGAATTGGCTGGATCACTTCTCCATGGAAACAACCTAATCAAAAGGTCCCACCCAACAATAGGTCTACCCCCACAGCGATGGATTAAGGGATTATAGCCTTTAATGGCATACATAACAGCTTCAAACCAGCACAACCACGCATTCAGAAATGACATAGGACCACTTCATGTGTCCATCTTCAAATTGAAGACCAACTTTTGTACCCCGACTCCATTTTCTCTTGCTTCATAACTGTGTTCCTTTAGATACCTTGTTTTCCTGTCTTTATTCTCTGTTTTTATACTCCTTCTTTCCCCTGAGCACATAAATATAATGAAAGCTCATCTATCCTAAGATAAAAACTTTCCTTGATACCTACATCTCCCTCTAGTTGTCCAATTTTTGTCCTCCCCTTTTCATGCAAACTTACTGATAGTTACACTCTCTCTCCCCACACTTTTCTTTTCTCCCATTGACCTCTCAGCTCACTTGTTATTTTGCATCACAAACACCATTTTTTTGAAACTGAAATTGCTGAGGTTACCACTGACCTTTTAGTTGTATCAGAGCCTTTGATCATTCTTACTGGGCCAGCCTCTGTATTTTTAATGTCAAAATATATTTTAAAACTAAAGCTTGGGACAGGCCGTGGTGGGTCAGCAGGCAGAGTTCTCAGCTGCCATGCCGGAGACCTTGGTTCGATTCCCGGTGCCTAAAAAAAAAAAAACAAAAAATCTAAAGCTTGGATTTTTAGTGCAGTATCTCAAATCAATGGAGCCAATGCTTTTTATCTAGATTGTCCGACATGGTGGTAGTCTGGGTCTTGGTTTGGCTGCCATGGGAACCGCGCGCCAGGATGTATATGATTTGCTAAAAACAAATCTTTATCAGGATGATGCTGTAACAGGTAAGCACTTCTTTCTAAAGACAACAGACTTTGATTAACAACCATACTTATTTTCTTCCTGAATTTTTTGATCTCCTAAATCTAATGGATTTCTCTACTTGAAGAGGGAGTGGATTTTGCTCTGTTTTTCAAACTTTTCTTAAAACATGTTTTGTGATATAGGCTTTCTAAAATGGTGTATTTACAAAAGTAAATTTATGAGCATGGTCACTTTATATCACGGGGCTATCTGGACTACTCAGTCGTACAGATAAAATGTCATAACGTCTCCTTTTGAAATTACTATTGGATTTGATGGTGTATTCTGTGCAAGTGTAAAAGGAAAAAGTTTATGAATGTATCAGTGTACTTCACATAAAGTATTTGCCTTTTTATCAGTTGATTTGGGAAAAATGCCATCAACAACAAGTGGCTGTTTTGATAGTTGATGCTAAAATGTGCCACTTCTAATAGGATACGTTTCATTGTCAATACATATGTAACTCGACTCTTACTCTTTAATGTTTACTCTTTACTTGCTAGGGGAAGCAGCTGGCCTGGCCCTAGGTCTTGTTATGTTGGGCTCTAAAAATGCCCAGGCTATTGAGGACATGGTTGGCTATGCACAGGAAACTCAGCATGAGAAGATCCTGCGGGGGCTTGCAGTTGGCATTGCATTAGTGATGTATGGGAGAATGGAAGAGGCTGATGCTCTCATTGAATCTCTCTGTCGTGATAAGGTGAAATCACATTTATCCTCTTCTCCCTTGTACTCCCTCACTCTCCAGTTATCTCCAGCCTTTACAGAAAAACTTATCTTCACTGAGAAAGACCTTTGTTCCCATCAGGACGCAAGATTTATCAAGCCCGATAGAATATAGGAAAGAAAAGCCCTGATTAAAAGAAGTGAAAGGGGGGTACAAAGGTAGTTCAGTGGTAGAATTCTCGCCTGCCATGCAGGAGACCCAGGGTCAATTCCCGGTTCATGTACTTCCCTCCCAAAAAAACAAAATACAACAAACAAAAATTCAACAAATAGTGCTGCAATAATGGGATACTCACATGGAAAAATAATTAAATGTGACCCCACTGTACAGCATACCAAAAAAAAGAAAAAGAAATGAATGGGAATAATTTAAAGATTTTTGACTTTAACCAAGGTGCTTCAGGTAAGTGATTTTCAGATAAGCAGATCTAAAAAAGTTCTTTAGGATTTTATAAGTTGATTTATTTTAGAATTAATGTTCTTGCAATGATTTAGTGATTATTTGTTAAGATATAAAGTTTACTTTGTTTCTTCATCCAGAAAGTGTCATTCTACATACTTTATTTATTTATGTATTTATGAATTTACTTTGGTGAGTTGTTTTCCCCATTGCCTTTGTTTTGTTTTGTTTTTACAATGATATTGCATATAATAAGTAGTCATTGGTAAGTGTTATGGTCTTCTGTAATCTGAAAAAAAAAACACCACTGTAAGTTTATAGCTAAAATTACTAATTAGTTTGCTCAACTAATTAGTATCAGACTGCGTATTTCTTCCACTCAGAGCTCAGTGCCCAAGAATTAGATGATAGGTAAAGGTGAGTTAGGATGTGGAATTAGAAGCCAGCTTCTTTGTTGTTTGTTTGGTAAACGGAACATGGATGTCACGAGGCAATGACTAGTGATATTGACTTGGATTTATACTGCCTAGAAACTGTGAGGCAGGACAGGAATATTGTGTGGAATATTTGAGAATTAGAGAATTATTTCCTCCTGTATTAGAATCTTTTACTTCCCTATTCATTTAGAAGACTTGTCCACCAACCACAAAAGAATTCTCCTCCAGCTCTTTCCTTTTTACCTAAAACAAACTCTCCATGGGTGCCACTGTGTCTGTTGGACTCTTTGAAATGATAAATTGGTGTTTAATGATGAATTAATTACTTTCTCAGGACCCAATTCTTCGACGGTCTGGAATGTATACTGTAGCCATGGCTTATTGTGGTTCGGGTAACAACAAAGCTATTCGACGCCTGCTACATGTTGCTGTGAGTACTCTGTCCGTTCTTGGGGTATGAGTGGGAAGGAAGGTTTGCCAGATGGACAATAAGTGTGCACCACTTGACTGCCAGCAGTCGTCTCAGGTTCAGATTCTCATTCACTGGGCACAGGCCATAAGGTAGCATCAGGTTCACTTAGTTTTTCAAAGGCTATTTGAAAAGGTAATAGCAACAGCACAACAGTATCAATGGAAGGCCCTAAAGCCCCATCAGGTGTAACTTCTAGATCTCCACACAAAGGGGTACCTTCATTTGTAGATGTAGTAAGACCATATGCATATGTGCAGCCACCCTAGAATAGGGATATCTAATATACAGTAGGAACCACTTCTTGTTCCATCCATGAATTTAGTTTCCAGGTTCCCCAAAGGGATGTGCTCTATTACAAGAGGCACACTGCACAGAAAAGCCAATGCCTTTTCTCCATCAGGCTTTATTCACATATTCTAGCTGTAGTTTATCACATTAAATAATGTTGGTAATACAGGGGACATTCCACATGTCTGGACTCAGTAAGTTTCTAGGGTCACAGCACTGGTAGAAGGTAAACCCAAGATCCATCTTCCCATGGAGAAAGGGTTTATAACTGCTTGTAACTGGAGATATTCACATCCCACAGTATTTATTTGTGATTTATCTTTGATCAATACAGTGTGTGATGTGTTCTAAAAGTTTGTATTTTGCTTGAACTCTGAAAATATTTATTTGGAAACAACATTGAAGGGATGGTTAGATTTTCATTATAATCCACAAAAGCTATAATGCAGCTGAAAAAGTCTTAATAAGTAACCCTGAACCTTAAACTTCACCAAACTTAAAGGCTTCTAAGTGCTGAAATGAAGAAAACTTTCAAATGAGTTTTTCTAAATTGGGAAAAGACATTCTAGTAAAAGAATAATATATTAATGAAGTCTAATTTACTTTTGAATAATGTGGGCCTCATACTAATTTAGTCTAGTAGTAGAATGCATGGTATTAAATATAATCATTTTATAAAATTATTCTCTTAGGTAAGTGACGTTAATGATGATGTCAGGAGGGCAGCAGTAGAATCACTTGGGTTCATCCTGTTCAGGTAATAATTTCTTATTTCAATTCCATTTTTTTTAACTTTTTAGTATAATAAATACATAACTTACAATTTAACCACTTTCAAGTATACAATTCAGTACTATTAATTGCATTCACAATATTATCCTTCCATCACAAATATCCATTACCCAAGCTTTTTTATTACCTGAAATGGAAAGTCTGCAGCTATTTAGCAATAACTACCTCTTCCTGCTCCATACCCCTGACCCTTGGTAACCTATGAACTACTCTCTGTCTCTATGGAGTTTGCTTCTTTTATATACTACACATAAACAAGGTCATACAATATTTGTCTTTTTGCGTCTGGCTTATTTCACTTATTTCAACATGCTGTCTTCAAAGTTCATCCGTGTTGTGCCAGCATCAGAATCTTTTTATGGCTGAACATTATTCCACCGTGTGTACCACATTTTGTTTATCCATTTGTTGATTGACCTTTTTTTTTAGTAGTAATTAAACAGGCGCAAAATACCTAAAGAATATGTTTATCTAATTCACTGTGAAAATTTTAATAATAACATTGGTATTGTTCATCTGAAAAAGAGCATGTCATGAGATTCTGAAAGCGTGTTTGAGAAGTAGTAAAATGATTTAATTATTCTGTTTATTCTTAACAGAATTATTCTGCTTATTCATTTAGATTTTTTTAATCCATACAATACCTTTTCCATACTCTTCTTTCCAGGTATATTGGTAATTCAAATGAAATGTTATATCATAGGTTTTATGAAGTTCTTGAAGCTCTTTAAGGAGAGTAAAAGGTAAAGGGCCTTGTTTAAATACAAATGGGTGAACTTTTTGCAGATTTAAAAAATTTATTTTGGATTTGCAGACTTGGAATTGAAGTGTATCATAAGATGTCCTTGGCAGTATAGTGTTGTGATCAGTGGGACAAACTCTGAAACCAATCTACCTGGGTTGAATCCTGGCTCAGCCACTTACTAGCTGTGTGACTTTGGGCAAGCTGCTTAACCTCTTTGAGCCTCAGTTTTCTATTAAATGGGGGTGATAATAGTACTTATAAGAAGATTAAGCAAGTTAAGATATCTAAAGCCCTCAGAGCAGTGTCTGGCACTAGTAAGCCTATTTGTGTGTTAGTTGTAATTGTAGTAGTTGTAGTTGTCATGTTTGTGGTGATGTAGAGTGTTACTTCTTCCAGTAGACTTACTCTATGCTTTGCTCCAACCTCAGCTATGAAGATTTTTTCTAGTCATAGTACTTTATTGTAAAATATAATGAAGGACTAATAAAAGTATTTCTTTTAGCTTTATTTGGACACTGCCTGTTAAAATTTGTGATGAAATTATGCTATAAATTAGGTTCCTGACAGAACATTTTAGATGAGTCAAGTATCTCATGTCCTTTTATTCCTGGGAGACATTTTCTATACCAAGTTCCCTGGGAGTGAAGTTTTGCTCAACAAATATTTATCAAACATCTTCTGTGAACAGGTCATAAGATCCTCTGGTTAATATCCCAGGTAGAGATTTATATGTTTACAGCAGTCTGTAAAATGTTTTCTTCCTATTATGGACAAAAATGTTGAATAAAACAGAGCAAAGCACATACCTATACAGCATGCTAATACATTGTATCCCCATATCAGTTCTCTTGAATGAGGTTGTTCAACCAGATACTCATCTTCACTATGTTATCCTCTAACCCTCATCTGTCTAGCATAACACTAGGATACCATAGGACCTTCACTAAATCAGATCTACTAGTCTGGTACCTTCAAAACAGAAAATGTGACTAATTAGGTATGATTATTTCTTAGTAAATCCATGAAAGTAATTTCTAAGATCTCATAAAACCTATGCATCTATATACATATTTTTTTTAACATGGGCAGGCACTGGGAATCAGATCTGGGTCACGAGCATGCAGGTGAGAACTCTGCCACTGAGCCACCGTTGCCCGCCCACAAGTATATTTTTTATTATAAAAATTAGCATATATACAAAAAAGCTGGGTGGGCAACGGTGGCTCAGTGGCAAAATAATTCTCACCTCCTGTGCTAGAGACCTTGGTTCGATTCCCAGAGCGTGCCCAAGCAAAAAAACTAATAACATATATACAAAAAAGCAATAATTTTCAAAGCATACCACAACTATTAGTTATAGAACAGATTTTAGAGTTTGGTAGGAATTACAGTTCTACAATTTTAGGTTTTTCCTTCTGGCTGCTATAATAGAGATTAAAATAAATATCAATATAATGATTTAGAAGTCATATTTGTTAAATCCTATCTTTTATAACTCCTTCTCCTCTGATCTTTTTTTAATTATTTATTTTTTATTGAAGTATATATTCACATACCATGTAATCATCCAAAGTGTATGATCATTGGTTCACAATATCATATAGCTGTGCATTTATCGTCACAATTAACTTTTTTCTTTTTGTGTGTGAAAAGTAACATGAAATATATACAAAAAAGCAATAAATTTTGCTTTTTTGCCACGATTAGTTGTATAACAGATTTCAGAGTTTGGTATGGGTTACCATTCCACAATTTTAGATTTTTACTTCTAGCTGATCTAAGATACTGGAGACTTTATCAATATAATGATTCAGCATATACCTTACTTTCTCTGTATAATTCCACCATCACTTAAACCTATGTATAGTAAACTAATTCTACATTATTTCCAAATAATTTTCAATAGATTTCTGTTCTGCCCTCTTGGTTTCTTGAATCCTGTCTCTTTTTTCCCTTTTTTTTCCATCTCAGAATATTTAGCCACTTAAACAGTCTGTTTATAGCTTTCCCATTTTCTCTTTTTCCTCCAAAATTTGTAAACAATGGTTTATAATTACGTCCAGATATTCTATTCCAGGGAGATTATTGATCTACTTAGAGACTTGAACCCATTTAAGATAGTTAGGCTTACCATCGCTTCACCTATTTTACATTTAACAACATTACTTTTTTCTTTCTAGTTTAAAAATCATTCTCCCTGAGAGAAAAGATAGAGATGAAATAGTTAAGTAGTTCTGCTTCCTACCTGTGATTAGCATGCCATTCTAGCCAAGCCATGCCTAGCCTTTTCCTATTCTTACTCTAGAGTTCAGGCACAATTGAAAAACAAAAAAAAATGGTTTTGACCTTGACATCCACACTTGACAAGTGTGTTTCTTGTCCTAATCAGGGAACTGTATAATTTGGTATGCACAGTAAATTCTTCCAGACTACCCTTAGAAACTTTTGAGGTGTATCAGGGCTCCTCCTACTCGTGATTTTCTCTTCCATTGTATTGTTTCTTTACTGTCATCTGTTAATTCTTCCTATTGCCAGTGACTTTGTTTCCTCTCAGTATAAATCAGTGGCCTGATGTCTATATTCTGCTGCATAAAAAGTTTATAATGGACTTTGAAAAACTTTTTTCTGCCTTTCTTAACCTAACAAAGCTTTGCTCTCTGCTTGTCTCTTCTGTAACTCATATACTTGTGCTAAATTCCCAATTCCAGCAGCAGATGTCCTCCATGAGCTGCTTTTAGATTTTGCCAAGCTCTCTATTACCTAGGATACTCTGGAAGTCAGACCCAGCTGATGAGTTGTTTATGTGCTTCCTACTTAGTTTTAAGGGAACATTCTGAGTCCTTTTTTCATGCTATGAATCTTCTAAGAAGTACAAACTGAAAAGGATGTTAGAGATGATTTTGTCTAAAACTCACATTATAGATGAAAATTAAATGTAATCAACTTGTTCACGTAGCCAAAATTAAAACCAAGTTCTCTAAATTTGAGTTTAGTGCCATATCCCTAGAGTGAGGATTTTTAAAGGTAGAAGAGACTTAGAAATCCAACTGTTATACTCATCTTTTAATTGTTATCCTCATCTTTTAATTGTTATAGAGCTAGTGATAGAATTGAAATTCAAAACAGGTCTTCTGATAACTAGGTTAGTGCTTTTTCCACCACACCTCTCAGTCACAGCATTGTCTTTCAGAGTGATTCTGATAGAACATCTTTAGTCTCAAATTTCCTCAATTAACTTTGTTATTTGGAAAGTCTCTTTCCTGTCTCTTAAAAATGTTGAATGTTTTCTGATGTGACATATTTACTTCTTATACTGCTTAATTTTATTTCTTTCCCTTTAAATGTATCTTTTAAAATGATTATGTGGACATTTGGTCTTTTTTCAACCACATTTTAAGGCTTTTTTTTTTGGCTTCTTTTTAAGTGTACTTATTGGACATGAAACTGAAAAATTGTCAGTCAACACTTATTTGTACTTTAACAGCTAAGATGAAATCATCTTCGAAGGAAATTAAAAGCTGTTGTAAATTATCTACTTTATTCTCAGAATAATTCTGGGAGTTACAGTATTTTCATTGTATCTTTCTCCTGATAGTTGTGGATTGTTATTTGTCCATAATTTCTATGCCAAAGGTAAAAAATTAAATTGAAATTTTTATTTTTGCTAAGTTGAAATGAGTCTAGACTGGTAATGTTTCTAATTGTTTTGTAGTTAATTCTCAGTAATTTTCTAAATACACATAACTTTTTCAAATACTGACAACTTTTGTCTCCTTTCTTATATTTGTTAAATAGTAATGTAATAGGCATTCTTGTCTTATTCCTGATTTTATTGGAATGGTTCCATTGGTTTGCAGTATGTTCTCTTATCATGTTAAGGAAATAGCCATCTATTCCTGTTTTACCAAGGTTTGTTTTGTTTTTTTTTTAAGAATAAATGTTGATTTTCATCAGAGACTACATGGTCCTCCCTTTGGCCTGTTTTTGTTGTTGTTGTTGTTGTTGTTGCTGTTTATTCAACCAATCTTGCATTCCATAGGTATACCCTACTTTGTCATGGTACATTGTTCTCTTAATGTGCTGTTGAATTCTGTTTGCTAATATTTCTTTTGAGCTTTTTGTATCAGTCTTCATAAATGAGATTGGTTTTCAGTGTTCTGGTTTTGTGTTATCTTTTGTCAGGTTTTATATCAGTGTTAGACTAGCTTTGCTAAAAAATTAGGAAGTTTTACTTCTTTCCCAATGCTGAGGAACAGTTTGAAATTTTATTCCTTAGGAGTTTGAGCATCTGTATGTCAAATCATCTGAACTGCTGTTTTGATTACCTTCTCAGTTTCTTCCATTGTTGTTGGTCTGTTTGTTTATTTGTTTGTTTGTTTGTTTTTCCTCTCAGCCTTGACATCATTTCTTACAAAATAATTCTGCAATTCCAAATACATTTGCAGAGTACCCTCTTTGGACTTTTAATTTATTGTGTCTTTGGTTATTTTATTTTTTATTTCCCTCTTCTAATTTCATGAATTTGTACTTCCCCCTTTTTCCTTAAGCTAGCCAGAATTTTATCGCTTATTTTTTCCCCCTTCAAGGGTTAACCATGTAGACTTATGCACATATTATAAAAATTAAGGTTAATGTAAACCATAGGAAAAATTGTAGGCTTTCCAGTAGTGAATTTATAAATATCCTAAATGACTGAATCTTTCACATTTAACATTTATCAGTTGGTTGGTATATCTTAAATCTATGTTTAGATTTTTGTGGTTTAGGGAATTTCTTTTTCTTATCAAATGAAGACCAATTTTCTGTAATTCTTCTTGGTGTTTGCAGTAGTTGAAGAGAAAAGTCAGTCTCCCTTGCCCCACAGAGTTCTGTTATTTTACTTTTAGAAGATGGACTGTACTAACTCCAAGAAACTATCAACCCTATAAGGAAATGCAGAACTGTGCTTTGCAACAATTATTTTGAACTAGTGAGGATGGGACCTTAGACGTATGTAGCATATATGAAAGAGAAAGCCTTTGGAGATAGCTGACCTCGTAAGACTTAAAATCTCTGAAGGCCTCGAAATTGGTTCTGTTTATTATTCCCTGCTGAAGGCATGGGGTAAAAAGCATTGGTATCCACAAATGTTATGCTCTAGGAATATTCTAATTACTGAGATAAAAATGAGTTTGCCACTGAACTTGCATTCTTTTCTGGTTACTATTAGAGGGAAGAATATACAGCATAATTATTTTAACTTGCTCTTATATTTTCCTCATATTTTACTGTTTGAAAAATTCTTCTAAAAAGCAACAATCTATTTCTTTTTTTCAGAGGTGAGTCTAATACCCTGTGTTACCACAGGAGTATTTAACTGCTGAGACTTACTTTAAAATTATAGATTTCTGTCAAGTATTCTGAAAAACAGAAATATTTATATATAAAGTGAGAAAAATTTTGTGTTGTAGCATACACTACTAGTTGATGTTGGAGTTGTATTTGATTTTCTGGAATGTTCTAACAATACTGGAAGGATCTCATTCATTTAGAAAGATCTTTCAACTATTCCTTTTCAGGAATTAAAGCTAGATATTTGTTTGTTCGTATTTTTAATTAATGCCTTCACATTGAACCCATGTCGAAGTGATGGGTTTGGTTGGTTGTTTTTTGCTTTGTTTTTTTTTAAATGCAATTTTATTGAGATATGTTCACACACCATACAATCCATCCAGATTATGTAGTCAGTGGCTCACAGTATCATCATGTAGTTGTGCATTCATCACCACAGTCAATTTTAGAATGAGATTCATTACTCCAAAATATGAAAAAGAAAACCCCAAATGTCCCATACTATATATTTTATTTTATTGTTTAAAGTTTGGTTATATATTTGGTCTTATGGTTAACTTTGTATGTGTGTTTTTGGTGGCAGTACAAAGTACTTGGGAAAATGTCTAGGTTGACTCTTTATGGTAGGGCTTTGACAGTGTGATTGCTAATTCTAGTATTTAGATTTTCTGAAACAATTATGTGTGCCTTCGTTTGCGTAAATTGCCAAGTTTGGAATACTGTTAGAGTAATATTTGAAAACTTAAATTCTTGGCAGAAAGAATATAATGTTAACATATGCCATTGTTAAAAAGGGTTCTGGGATGGTGCAACAGTAGCTCAGTGGCAGAATTCTCACCTGCCATGCTGGAGACTCGGGTTCGATTCCCAGTGCCTGCCCATGTAAAAAAATAAAATAAAAAGGGTTCTGCCATTGGGAGAATATATGCCAGGTTCACTTATGCTGAGCTTCTTCAAAACCAACACATTTCTT
>PVIY010055963.1:0-13505 GCA_004026745.1 Myrmecophaga tridactyla | reverse complement strand
GGCTTTTAACAAGGGGAATTTAATGAGTTGCTAGTTTACAGTTCTAAGGCCGAGAAAATGTCCCAATTAAAACAAGTCTAAAGAAATGTCCAATCAAAGGCATCTGGGGAAAGATACCTTGGTTCAAGAAGGCCGATGAAGTTCAGGGTTTCTCTCTCAAATGAGAAGGCACATGGCGAACACAGTCAGGGCTTCTCTCCCAGCTGGAAGGGCACATGGCGAATACAGCATCATCTGCTAGCTTTCTCTCCTGGCTTCCAGTTTCACGAAGCTCCCCGGGAGGCGTCTTCCTTCTTCATCTCCAAAGGTCACTGGCTGGTGGACTCTCTGCTTTGTGGTGCTGCAGCATTCTCTGCTCTCTCTGAGTCTCTTTCTCCAAAATGTTTCCTCTTTTATAGGACTTCAGAAACTAATCAAGACCTACTCAAATGGGTGGCGACATATCATCCCCTAATCCAGTTTAACAGCCATTCTTAACTAAATCACATCATTCAGCGAGATGATCTCATTACAGTTTCAAACATACAGTATTGAATACAGATTATTCTACCTTTAAGGAATGGGTTTTATATCAAAACATGGCTTTTCTTAGGGGGCATACTTCTGTTCAAACCAGCACAAGTTAATTTCACTGAGCCAGTGTGTGATCTCTTTCGTTTAACCAAAGCAATATTATTATCAGGGAGTTTCCTTAGACTTTATTGGTACCCCTATTGACCAGAGGCCTTTTCTATTTAAGAAACATTCCTTTTGATGCAATGTCTGCTACGCATTAATTATGGTGCCAAAAGCCTGTGCAGTTCCTACTGATCAAGAAACACATGTGTTTGTCCATTCCAGAATCTGGTGACTAAAAAGTACCTGTTTTAGTGCACGTGTGTTTGTATGTATCAGTGAGCATGACTCAATTGTAAGGTTTGGCTAAATTAGATTCTGCTTTCTAAACGTCTCTGCTGTTCCCCATCAGTAAGTTTTGCCAGACACTGACATTTTTGTCCTCTGGTAATTAGACTCTTGGAGGTGACAGTGAAGTTCAGCTAGATTCCAAATAACATTAAGAACTAGAATAAACCACTCATGATTTGTAATTATAACACCTTAGTGTTAACAATCAGACTTCGGGGGAGGGGGGCATGAGGAGGGGAAAGAGCGGATAATCTAATCGGCTACAAAAGCACAGGGAGATACCCTATAACACACTTCTTCCTTTATCTCATACACCAGCTGAAAATCAAAACCAGTTTCTTATGGTCCAGGATCTACTTTCTAGAAGAAAAAGTAGGGCATGTGACGATTTTTCAGCAAAGCCTCATTGGCAGGCTTTGGACGTGTGTGTATTGACCTTAAGAGTGACCTATCTGATAAGGGGGTATTTTTCTAAGAAACAGAGGGAGAGATAATTCATTCATACATTTCCTTTAATAATTTTTAAGAAAAATCTTAATTATTCTTAAAAATAATATATAAATTTTGTTTCTATTTATTCTTGTAAAATGATAAATGAATTAAAATAAACTAAAAATTGTAGTTTATAGCAAGTTGATTCAAAACTGCAACTTTAAGTGCAAACTTATAAATAATATAATTTTATTATCTCTCAGACTTAACAATTCAGCATGGGTTTTGTCAGCGTTTCCAAATAAAAGCTGCCTTCCTCCTGAGGCCGATGTGGCTGCCCAACTCTTAATTTGCCACTGATCAAAGATGGCAAGGTTCAGGAGAAAGCATAATTATCTGTGTGAAAAGACTCGTGTTTTAGTCCTAATTTGCTACCTACTAGCCATCAGGCTTTGAGGGAATTCATTTATATATTTGCACTTTTGGTCCATCATCATACCAAAGGGGCTAATGTTGACCATAGCATCAATATTTAATTATTATATGTCAAAGTATGCATGCGAGCACATTAAAAACAGTAAAAACTATACAAATACACACAGGATGGTACAAAATACTTAGTGCATGATTTTCTTAAAAGCAATTTTTGAAACTCTAATGCAGGAGGGTCTAAGTAAATAGTCTTGACATTCCAGCATTTGCATCATTGAGAGACAGAGAGAATGAATTCCCTAATGAGCCTAATAAGATTCTAAAACTTTATGAAGTTTAAAAAAATAGCACAAGGAATTTGATCTACAAAGTTGTTGCAACAACTCTGGATTCCCACTATTACTTACTACTCTTATTATTTCTCATCTTATTTTTAACTTTTTCATGAGTATTTGATTCATTTTATTAATCTTAATTTTAATAAATTTGATTAATTTAATTAATCTTAATCTTAATTTTTGTGAAAACTGCCTCAACTCTCTCCTTTGCAACTGTGCAAGGATGCAGAGAAAGTATCCTTTCTTTAACTTGCTAAGTTACCTTTAAACATATTTATTGCTATTGGCATGATAATTATTTTAGATTTATAAATAATAGTGATAACCATATTGAACCCAACCATTTAACCTAATGTTACTTAGATTCTACCATCTGCCTTTTTGTATGTGTTTATGAAAATTTGTTGTAAATGATGCAGTTTCATTTCTACATTCATTATTTTTAATATGTGCACTAAATTTGACAGATGGTATTTGTGTATCTATGGAAATTATCCATATATTCTTAATTTTAACCTGATATATCATGGAAGGCATTGAAGCAGATACACAATATAGCAGAATTGTCAACATGGTTTATCATCTTTCATTTTTCGTCTCTGTCAGACAATTTTTGGGTTAGGGATAATACCGTATAAACTGGAATCATTTCATTGCAGCATTTTTTAATGTTTGCACTGTTAATATCATTTAGTTTCAAGTTTTTGGAGTGGACTAGAATTTAACCAACATAAAATTTATGCTCAATGTTAAAGTTTAAATGCATAGATAACATGCTATGCTATTTTTTTCTTAAACTGGTGATAGACCAAATACTTATATCTTTATTTCTATACCTATGTTCCTATTGATCTAAGCACTTTTTAATCCAATATTATTTGTGTTTTATTAATTCAGTTTTAAAGACAGAGAAAGAGAAACCACAATAGGTACCATTTATTGAGTACCTATTATGTGTCATGCAACATAATCAGTAAAAAAAAAAAAAAGATAAGATCAGTGAAAAAATAAAGGACTTCAGAGCCTATAGAAACATACAGAGTCCTTGTGCTCAACCAAGATTGAATGAACTCTAATTAGTGCCACAGGTGATTCTTATGTAGGTGTTCCATATGCCATACTTTAGGAAACAATTAATGATATATAATCTCTATATTCTGACAAAAAATGAGCTCAGTTAATACCTGTCACGATACATCATCAAATTGATTTTTACTATCTTACTTTTTACAGTAAGAAAAACTGAGGATACATTATTTTGAGAACTTGCCTGAAATCACAGTCTTGGAAAGGAATGATCCGTGACTCCAAAGAAGATTGATTTGACTCCAAATTACATAGATTTTATAGTACAAAAGGTATATATTTTTCTTGTATAGATTCAGATCAGAACATTCTGTTGAAGTAAACCAAAATCATTTGATGGATTTGAAATTTCTGTGGTCACATAGTGAAACAAAAGATGTAATATATAATGAAGGGAGGGGAGGCTAGGTTATTGGAGTTAGGCTTGTTTGTGCAATTTGTTTTGTTTTATGGGCCAAGGTTTTGTCTGAAAGGCATTATTATCTTTTTTCTTTTGGGAGGGGGGTGCATGGTCTAGGAATCAAACCCGGGTCTCCCGCATGAATGAAAGGCATTTTTAAATTATGTTATTTATTTATTTTTAAAATACGGAGCAGTTCATACATGTCATCCTTAGCTCAGGGGCCATGCTAATCTTTTTTGTATCATTCCAATTTTACTTCATGTACCTACAAAGCAAGTACTATCTAAATTATTTTAAAGAAAAAAAAAAAAAGAATCTGTAGTCTTAACTTAGACCGTGCTGATGCATTGCTATCAATTTCCTCATCTTCTCTAAATTCTCTATATTATTTTACCCACTATTCTGGTTTGCTAGCTGCTGGAATGCAATATACCAGAAATAGAATAGCTTTTTAAAAGGGAAATTTAATAAGTTGCTAGTTTACAGTTCTAAGGCTGAGAAATCCCAATTAAAGCAAGTATATACAAATGACCAAATGAAGTCACCAGTGAGAGGTGACCTTCACTCAAGAAAAGCTGATGAAGTTCAGGGTTTCTCTCTCAACTAGAAAGGGTCATGGAGAACATGGGGACCTCTACTAGCTTCTTCTCCAGGCCTCTTGTTTCATGCAGCTCCTCCGGGGGCAATCTCCTTCATCTCCAAAAGTCACTGGCTGGTGGACTCTGTGGTTCTCTCATTATTCTGAAGCTTTCTCCAAAATACTTCCCCATTTAAAAGATTCCAGTAAACTAATGAAGACCCACGTGGGGTCACATCTCCCTCTATTCAAAAGTTAATACCCACAAGTGGGTAAGCTACTTCTTTGTGAAGATAATCTAATTGTTTCCAACATACAATGCTGAATAGGATTTCAAAGATAAGGTTGCTCCCATACGATTGGATAAGGATTAGGATTAAGACATGGCTTTTCTAAAGTACATAATCCTTCGAAACCAGTATATCCACATTGACTATCACAAGATTTCCAATCTTTGCAGCTAATTTCTCAAATAAACATCCAATATAATCATGATTGTAAACAAGAAGCCTTTAGTCCATTTTCTTCTTGCTCCATTTTCCATCTGTCTTTAAATAGTTTCTTCAGCACATAAATTATGACACATGTACTTCTGATTTACTGATTTTTATTACCTCTGTTTCCTTTATATATTTACATTTCTAATTTTCCCCTCTGCCTTCCTTTATTTTCATCTAAGAACATACAGTCACTCTTAGGATTAAGATTGCTGCAAATAACAGAGACCTCATAATAGACTCAAATGAGCTACAAAAGTCTAAAAGGAATCTATAGTTAGGAAGTTGTGGCAGTCCCACCATGTCCAGGAGTCAGGTTCCTTCTTTCTTCTTTGTCTAATGTGCCTGCCTTCTGTTTTCAAGACTTATGTTCCAGAATGGCTGCTGGAGTATGAGACATTGCATCCACATTCCAGGAAGCAAGGCAAAGTAGGAGGAGAGAAACTTCCCATCTTTACAAAGAAAGGTACACATGACACTCAACACTAGCATCACGCTAGCATTTCAATAGTGATAATTAAGGCACTTGATCACACTCTTCTGCAGAGAAGATTGTGAGATACGGTGGTTTAGCCAAGCTTTTTAATATTGAAATTAATTTCTGTTTTTTTTTTAACATAGGTGAAAAAGAGAAATGGATATTGAGAGGAAAGTTTCCGTCTTTAACCATGTCTTCTAATGTATTTGTGGTCAGATATTACTAAATCCCTTAACTATACTAATGTTCCCAATTAACCCCTTCCTCCTTTTCCTAAGTTTTCCAATTTTTAAAATACTATTTTCTCTTATGTATTGTGCACTCTTGCTTTTACTCAGTGCAATATTTTGTGCAGAAAAGAAATTTTAAAAACTATTTAGAAATTATTTTTTTTGCTAATTTTAGAATGATTTGTATCTTTTTAGATGAATTATTCACAGTTGAAGAACAGATAAAGAAGCAAAATATAATGTTTTTATTTGAACTAAATATTTTTGACTGGAGGATTAGAAATGAGCTATTTGTCCAAATATTTTATAATAATTTACCATTGTGGAATAATGATTTCATGGGATCCATAATCAGCATTGCAATTTGCCAATAATAGAGAGCTCATGCACAATTTGATGTGAATTCCTTCTTGTTGTTATGTACATCTTCTTATAAAATTCTTTGTGCTTTTAGAATTCAATTTGATATATTTGCAAATGCGACAGTTGATTCAAGACTGTTCTATATTTGTAAATAGTTTTAAAATTGGTATTATTTCTCAGTTTTGAAGGATGAGATAATTATGGCAAATCATTCCAGAATTTGAGCTGTTAATTAACATTCATATTGGAATAACTTTTATTATTGGGTGTAGAGTTTGAAGTAGGAGAATTTTATGATTTCTTTTAACTCTGCACGTCTTATGATGTTAACAGGTTTACTTTAAAATTTTCCTAAAATATTAACGATTAATCCGTTTATAATGTTTTTGTTTATCTTGGCTTGATCTAAAATTTCGGCATTCATTTTCCTTTATGCATTCAGGATATTGGTTTAAACAAGTTGTAATTTATGCCAGCTATATAAATACTTGAGATGTAATATTCCATGGTGGTTGCCATAGCATCTTGTATTTCACAGTGACACGTAGGTGCATTTTGTTCCCATAACTGAATGCTGATTAATGTGACTATCAATTTAATTAGATTAATAACTGTGAGCTCAAAAACAGCTCATGTATATGTTTTCAGTTGTCCTTTGAAGCCAAAAGTGATCCAGTTGTGGGGGACAAAAGATAATGCAACCAAGATATCCTGGACATTCTTCAATAGTTGAAAGTGAACTAAGGGATATTTTTCCTCTCCTGGAATTAGTAAATATAATTTGTAATATGATAACCCATGAATGACTTTTTCTTAAGAACCCATGGTATATTTTTGTAAACTACAAGACCCTTAGCCGTTATGGGGTATGGATCAGTGTACTATTCATATGTGTTTTAAAATAATAGAGGTTTTCTTATAAGAGATGATGAACTAAAGTTACTTTTGAAAGAATGCTACCCCTTTTTTTGAAAACCTAGGGAATTTAGAAAATTTTCTAAACCTATGGAAAGACATGAATACAGACCCTATCGTTACCTGCATCTATTTTACTTTTTTAAACATCTCCATGGGTTGCTAAATTCAAGAGCATATTTCTCAGGTCAACTTTCATTTGTTTCCTTTGCAAATTTGCCTTTATTTATAATGTATTGTTTTTTTATTTTTAATTCTTCTTTTATGTCTTTAAGTTTATATATATTTATTTTAGAGTTTTTATGCACTAATGATATGATGTTTTATATGGTCTAAGCGCTATTTGTTTATGTCTTATGACTTTCCCTCATGATTGTTTCCCAGTATTTTGTAATTATCTTTTGTGAGATCCTCTTCAATGAAAGTTTATCCACGACAGCCTGGGAGTAGGAGTTTCTCCTCCAGGGAAGATTTTCATTTACTCTCATAAAATTGCCCCTCAGGTGTATTATCAACTAGGTCAAATATTTATTTTATTTATTTACTAGAAGTTTTCTGTATTTTAGACTTAGTCAAGATTCATTTATTTTTACATGTTCAAGCCATGTTAGAATCTGGGTATTTAATAGTGGCCAATTCAATCTGAATCTAACAAGCCAATATAACCTTCATTACATTTCCAGCTTTTTTTCTAACCAAGTCTTTCATAATTAAAATTATATACAATACAAGATATATTGTTCAATAGGGCCAAATGTGATATGTTGATCTTTATATCTCCATAGAAATTAAGAATAAATGGGAGAGCTCTTACATTTCCTCAGATTCAACAACTTCTTGTTGTATTAATAGTCTTGATCTCTAAATCTTACTAAATTATTATCCTATTTAATATAAGTGTGAATAATTTTGTTTTCAAAGATCTACAGAGATCAGGAGAATATATCTTCTGAAAGTTGTTTGCTAAACCAGACAAAGATAAAATTTAAGCAGCTTCCTCATACTTGAAGAAGATGTTATAAATGGGAAATGATCTTTCAATCTCAAACACTACCTTCTAAATTTTGTTTTGTACTACCCAGCCCCAGACTCTGCAAAGTATATTCCTTTTTGGTCAGTCTGTTTCCTATTATGCTTTTCCATTACAGGCTGCTAGAGAAAGACTGAAAAACAGGAGGAAGAGAGAAGGATATGTTTCCTATTGTTTGATTCTTATTTCTGTGCTTACTTCCTGCTTCGTCAGTGTCACTAGTCTTGCTTTTCAACCCAGCATGGGCAGTGTGACCTAGACTGCAGTCTTCCCAGATTCCATTTAAACCAGTCTTGCTGTGACCCCAAAGAAATCAGCATCAGATTGCTAGTGCCCCTTTCTCAGAGATTAGTCCCAATTCCTTGGTATCCTCCTCTCAGCTCAGAGGTACAAATACAATCAACCAACACCACCATTTTAAGATTAGGAGCTGTAGTTTCATATGGTCCCTCCTTAAATCCTCCTAGTTTTAATAATCAGACCCTCTTCTTCATGCCCCCCAAATTCTGGGTGGTAGCCACATCCAGCATTTGCTACTTTTGTGATACCTCAGTGTTCCCTTTTAGCCTTTTTAGTTCTTCAAGACTACAGTGTTTTCTGTTAAATTATCTCTGTTAAATTAGCAAGTACAGCTTTTATCTTAGACTATATCCTAATTGATTTCAAGATTATGTATCACATAATAAGGATTTGTTTTTTGTGTGTTTTTAATTTTGTGTTTTTAATATTTCAATTGGTAGGGTCTATATTTAATATATATATATATATATATATATATAAAATTTCATTTATTATTGTTAGTAGAGACATAAGACCTAACCCCAATTAACACTCCTATATAATTCAACAAAGAAAAATGTGACTAGTAAAGTAAAAGATGAAAAACATGTACTGGAAGTTCAGAAAAGGAAAATATAATTTCTGATTTGAAAATTTGATTGGGTAGATTTTGTTAGGTGACTATAATTCTCTTGACAGGGATGGAAGGATGAAAAGACTATTCATATAAGAAGGGGCAGGATGATGAAAAAGAAAAAGACTATGAGAGGTATTTGGGGGAACATCCCTCAGAAAATTTAATAAAAAATGTAGATATTAAAAAACATGGGATGTTGACCCATGCTGATGGTAAAATGGTAATAGCTACAAAAACACAGAAATAGAATAGTGAGAAATCATTTTTGGAGGTAGCAAAACTAATTGATTGTGAAATATGTAATTAAAATGATAAATAACCTTTAGGGGTAAACCTGGAATTAAGATGAAAAAACAGGTCTGATAATATAGTTTTGCGAATAATCAACACAATGGTGTTAGCCACAAATAAAGCTTTTGTTTTTACAGAGTTCCATAATGTCGTATTAAATGACATTAGAAGAAATTATCTAAATCAATGTACTTCTCTGTCCCATTGACTTTAAGCTTCAACATAGGAATTGTTTCAGCTGGGTGGGCAAACATGTTAGGATCTCAGTTTTCAAATTTATTTGTGATTCATCATTCTTACTCCTGATGAGATTTTCCATAAGAAGCATAAGTCTGGATAGCATATGGTGCAAGAAGATTATGGAGATATATAGAACAGACAACCTATCTCAAAGCCTGCAGCCTAGTGCAGTTGATCTGTAGCTTGAAACAGAGCTGTTCCAGCTGATTTGCAGATCCTTGCATAAGAAAATAAAAGTGTATTTTAGGCTACTGAGTTCCCAGGTGATTTGTTACAAACATTGTTGTAACAATAACTGACTATTACAACTAATATTTTTTTTTTTTGCAGGAGAAAGCAATCAAGCTTAATAGCTTAATTAAATGTCAGTACCCAAACTCCAAATTAATTTAGGGCATAGCTCGTAACTTAGTTTGCCTGAACTGCTATTACAAATACCACAAAATGGTTTGGGCTTACAATAAGCATTTATTGACTCACAGGTCAGGATACTGGAAGTTGAATATGAAGATATTAGCAAAGCATGTAGCATTGCAGTGCTGACTGCTGGTGAAGCTTGGGGTTCCTTGGCCTTCCTGTCACATGACAAAGTCTTCAACTTGTCTGCTCTTACAGTTTTCTGATGTAATTTATAAGGCCATTAGTGTTATTTATAAGGCCATTAGTGATCCAGATTAAGACCCACTCTCATTCAATTGGGCCATAGTTTGACTAAAGACAACATATCAAGAGGTCCAATTTACAATGGGTTCATAACTATAGGAATTCAGATTAAGATTAAGGTAATCTCTAATTTAGGGTGTAAAATTAAATCTATCACGGGGGGTAGGGATTTCCGGAGAACTCTGAAAATCTGTCTAATAAATGATCATAAAATAGATCAAATCAGATAACTAAAAAATCTAATAAGATAAACCAGAATATACTCAGGCCAGAATAAGACTGTGTACTGTAGTAAATAAATATTTATTATGTTGGAACTTCTCTAGTGGGTCTAAATTGGACACAAAGTTAACTTTTTTTGCCACGGGTTAGCCAACTTCATTTCCCATGCCACATTCCAGCAAGATAGATTTCTAAATATAGCTCATTTGAAAATATTCATTGAGTTCCATTATACAATTAAAATGTCTCAGATATGAACAATATGAACTGCTCTCCACTAAGTTTCCTGAGAATTATTAAAGTCCCAAGGTTAAATGCCTATTGAAAATGAATTCCTAAAATATGCTTGTCTATTTCTTTTTGCTGCATGGCCAGCCATAGAGGTCTTATTAATGTGCATGTAAGATTTCTAGCTACTTTCTTCAGCAGTTGTCTAACAATAATACCTTAAAAGTTGCATGAAACCAACTTTAAGCTCCTCATGTGTCTCGCTCTCCAAGAATTTTAAAATTTAAAAACATACATAAGACTGCCATAGCATGAACACTAATCATTCAAAATGAGACTACAATGTGACCCCTTCCATGCCCTGTACCATTCCCAAGTAAAAGACAGGAACATTTCAAATACAAGAGAGGAAGTAGTCACTTACACCTTGGAATATTTCTATTGAACTAAGGAGACAAAGCTAGGAAGTTACCAGGATATCTCATTAGATGGAAATACACTTTTCAATAACTCTGGGTAGCTTCAAGTCTTTCTTAGGGGCTAACAATGACTGGATAGACTAAGCTGTAATTATTTACAACACAAGTGCTAAATCACCTGTCTTTTGATCCCAAGGCTTCAAATGAACAACATGAAGACACACCAAAATGTTGATAATAGAATTAACAGGAACAATTACTGCATCTATAGAATGTTCAATACCTTTAAAATGTGGGCACAAGTATGCTTTCTGGAATTCTTGTCAAAGATCACACAAGATCAATGAAACTTAAAAAGGTTTTAGGTGAGGTTCTGCTTAAGTTGCTTTGAATTTACAAGAACAGGTCAGTGAATCCTTTAGCTTGAGCAGAAACCTTCTAGATACTGTTTCGACTATCATTTACTTTACAGTTTATGCCTGAGTAGAAGATTTAGCAGCCCATGAAGTAGAGCCCCCTGGCAGCCACTGTCCTTTACACTAAAGGATATTTGGTCCACTCTAGGAGTTGGCAACTTCGCAAGATATTTCACAGTCCCAATGCATATTTCAACTTAATTAACCAAGCAATATACTTTGTCAAAGAACTTATTCCAAGTCAAAGCTAACAAGGCCTTATTGTGGGACATAGGAAAATCACTATAGAAATAAATAAAATTACTAACTAGCATTTGATGGGTGATTTTCCCAAAATGGGCTGTAAATTTTGGACAGCTGATTATGGCTGCCATCTTGCATAAGGTCAAGCCTAAATTATAGTCTTTTCTTTCTCATGCTTCTTCATCTACCCCCTTTCTTACACAGAATGTTACATCATCACTTTTGCTTGGTAATGTTACAGGATTCACAAAGACCAAACACTTACCCCCCATACATTTTTTTTTTTCTGAATTTCCTTCTCTAGAAAGATCCCAAATATTTACTAATTTTTTAAATCTCTGTGTCAGTGTGTTTGCTGCAATTTCCTAAAGGATAATTTTAATTCCATGATTCCTAATTCCTAAGATCTTTTCTTCTTCACCTTACAATTTCTCTAATTGAGAATCAAGCTCCACACTATTTCTGATTAAACCTGTCAGTTTTAGAAGTTTGTGGACTCACAAGTTGAGTGAAAACTCTACTAGTTATGCTGTGAGATAGACACTGAAACCTTTTCTGTTCTTCTGTATATGTATTTTTTTAATTTTACAGGACTTGAGTAATATGAGCTATTTCAAAGGCATCAGAAACATCCTGTCTATAACATTCCTTCCTGTGAATGAATACTTTGTGTTCCATTTCCTTCTATTAGTCTCTACAACTTTCAAACAGACCCTGATGCTTTAATAAAGCAAACCACCTAACCTACTTTTAACCTTAGCTCCACTCCTTCTCTAACTGATGCAGAAAAAACACTTTTGATGCATCTGATGGATCATTTTCCCATTCTTTTTCATTTTGCTTTGGATTCAGATGTTCTGTTTTGCTAACATATTCTTTCTGATTCTGTCTAAAGGGCCTCTTGCAGTGAGAGATATAGTTTTGAAATCAGAGCGTAAAAAAAATGTCCATTAAAGAAAACAAACAAACAAGCAAAGAGAATCCTAACTCCCCAGATAGGGTAATTCCACTGAGTAGGTTATCAGCTACCTTTCTAGTATTCTAAAAGGTGGATTCACTTTATTTTTTTCATTCTTTGCTTCCCTACTATATCATCTTCCAAAAAAAAAAGTTCCGTTTATAGTCTCATGTTCCCTTATGGCACAGGGATTAACTGCTTTACCATTACTTAGATTAGATTTTTTAAATCAAGAAACTAAAAAAAAAATTGAATTTCATAGATATTCTTGGATTTCCTTTCTGAAATATTTTAACATCTTATCTAAAAAACTAGTGTAATTGTTCCAATAAATAAAATACACTTTTGTGAATCTCTTTCTATACTTTTCTGCTCCCAGCTTTTCTATGGGATGCTTCCAATTGTTTTGTTGTTAACATCTTGACTGTCTCACTGTATGATATCTCTTTAGGATCCTGATCCAGAAAGAAAATAGCTTTAACTTTGTTAGTTTTGACTTTGAAAGCTGTTAAGTATAGGCACATTATTTTTCTTCTTTCCTAACTGTGTAGATTGCTATCTAAGACCTTCACCTTTACTCTAAACCAATCTCTTTTATTCTCCAACTAAATCAGCATACTTCCTATGTTTTTCTTTCATTCTTAACACAGTTCCAATTCTCTTTTAAAAATGAAAACCTGTATTTTAAACTGATTTCATTTTTCACTATGTTTCTGTGCAATCTTATGTCCCACTGACAAATTGTTCTGGGAAGAATATTTTTAAATTATCACTTAGCCCTTGGGCTTTTAACAATTACGGTGATTTTTTCCCCTCTATTTCAGCTTATTGGTAGCAAATGCATTTTTATCCCAGTACCATATGCATCCACTGGTATGAAATCTCATTGAATAAATCCACACCTGGATTTACTCTCAACTAATATAGATTCCCCAAATCCACAATTATAAGCTTGGTGAATATCAGAGTCAGTTTGAAAACTTGGAGTGCGAATATAACTTCAGACGCTTCTGGGAATGTCACAAGAGAGGTTCTTCTTGCTGCAGTTCTTTCCTTTGTCTTGGATGCCTGTCAAATAAGATACAGGGGAGACCACTACGGAGTAGTTCAGAGTAATCACTGCTGCTGATCAATGCCTTACACTTTTTATATCCCCAAAGTCATGTGTCACTTACTATATACTTCTTTGGCCATTATGGTATACTTTCCTTTTTTTTTTTTT
>PVIY010055962.1:0-13504 GCA_004026745.1 Myrmecophaga tridactyla | reverse complement strand
TTTGTTCATGTATAGTATAGGGTGCACAAGATATGATGTATGAGGGAAAGCAGTCAAGACTTGTGGCCTGAGGAACCAGAAGGATGGAGCTCCCATAGCAGAAATGGTGACTACTGGGGGTGGCAGATCTGGGAGCAGAGTTTCAGGATTGCACTGGTGATGGTGGTGGGGTGTCAAGTCCAAGTTGGTGACGGAACATTCAGATGGACAAGCTGAATAGGTAGGTGGATTTATGAGTCAAAGCCCTGGGAAAGTGTGAACTAGAGATGTAAGTCAACATAAAGATGATGTTGTCAGATTTGGTATTGGATGAGATGTACAAAGGGGTGAGGGTAGATGGAGAGGAGGAAGAGCTGAGATATGAGTCTGGGCACACAACCTAGTCCAGTTCTTCACATTTCACCACTGTACCCCTATACTCCACCACCCTGGGTCACTATGGCTTCCTTTTTGTTCCTCCAATCATGGAATTTTCTCACCTCATCACTTTGATAGTTGTTCAACCTTCTGCCTGGAATCTTTTAACCCATCTTTGCTCAGGCTGGTTCACTCAGTTTATTGTCATCACAAAGAAACCCAGCCCTTAAAAAGGAACACTTGGCCCCTTCCCTCAGCTTAAATATTTCTTTGACTCTTTTCTTATTATCTTTTCCATTCTCTCCTTAGTTTACACCCACATTTAAAGTGACTTCTGACTTTTGCCATCTTATTTCCAGATCACTCACAGATGGAAAGTGGATTTAACAAAAGCTAGAAAACCTGAACAATTTTTCCCAGGCTTAGACTAGAAGGACAGACTTTTGTTCATTGGTGGTGGGTAGAGAGAAAAATAAATTACTCCTAGTAATTTCAGCAGATTATTTGATGATACAATGTACAGCAGTGCAGTTATGCCTGAAGTCTCTGGTTTAGCAAAGAGAATGTTGTGGGGGTGAGAGGAGGTTATTTTTTTATTTTTATTCATGAAACTTATTCACATACAAATACAACATTCTTACCTTATGATCATTCCATTCTTATATAATCAATAACTCACAATATCATCACATAGTTGTATATTCATCATCATGATCATTTCTTAGAACATTTGCATCAATTCAGAAAAAGAAATAAAAAGAAAACAAAAAAATTCATACATACCATACCCCTTACCCCTTCCTTTCATTGATCACTAGTATTTAAATCCACTAAATATATTTTAACATTCATTCTCCTATTATTTATTTATTTGTAATCCATATGTTTTACTCATCTGTCAATAAGGTAGATAAAAGGAGCATCAGACACAAGGTTTCACAATCACATAGTCACACTGTGAAAGCTATGTCATCATACAATCATCTTCAAGAAACGTGGTTACTGGAACACAGCTCTATATTTTCAGGCAGTTCCCTCCAGCCTCTCCATTACACCTTAACTAAAAAGGTAATACCTATTTAATGTGTAAGAATAACCTCCACGATAACCTCATGACTCTGTTTGGAATCTCTCAGCCATTGACACTTTATTTTGTCTCATTTCACTCTTCCCTCTTTTTGTCAAGAAAGTTTTCTCAATCCCTTGATGCTGAGTCCCAGCTCACTCTAGGATTTCTGTCCCATGTTGCCAGGAAGATTTACAACCCTGGGAGTCATGTCCCTGTAGAAAGGGGGGAGGGCAGTGAGTTTGCTTGGCATGTTGGCTGAGAGAGAGGGGCCACAAGTGAGCAACAGAAGAGGTTCTCTTGGGGGTGACTCTTAGGTCTAATTTTAAATAGGCTTAGCCTATTCTTTGTGGGGTTAAATTTCAGCCTATTGCTTTGGTTGTCCCCACTGCTTCTGAGACTATCAAGTATTCTCCACTTGGGGAAGTTGAATTTTACCCCTTTCTCACCATTCCCCCAAGGGGACTTTGCAAATACTTTTTTATTTACTGTTCAAATCACTCTGGGATTTATTGGGGCACCACTCTGGACAAACCTACAAAATCTCATGCCCTACTCATGTTTTCATGTACTATGGTGTTCAGTTAAGCTGTTCACATAAGTTATATTAGGAAATGCACTAGTCAAAATATGAATTTTGTACCAAATAAACATTTTTTGCTTTAGTCAGTGAGAAGTTATTGAAAGCTTCATTTATTAGGTGGAGCCTAAATATCTGGTCTACCTGGGGCTTTAGGACAGAGTTTGGGTAATGTAGCCAGGTAATAAGACTGTTTCAGGCCTCTACTCCACTGGGGGCTCCTCTCCATTCCCCCTCTGTAGCCTTGCTTTCCTGACCCCTTTCCTAAAGTCTGACCTCAAAGGAGAAAGTTAGATCTGACCCTCCAGCTGAGGAAGCCTATCCTCAAGTATCCATGGTGAAATGTACAAGGGGCCAGAAGGCCTCCCCTCTTCCTAGATGTTCTGTAGGATGACTCCTTCCATTATGTTCTAGCCCTGGGGAAACAAGAAGCCCCTGGAAAGCCTGTGGTGGCTACTGCAGACCTCAAGCTTACCTTCATCTCATCAGTAGCTAAGGGCAGGTGTTGAGGATTGATCTCTAACTATCTACAGATGAGAAGCAGATAACCATGACCTCTGGGTGAGTCAACCTCCTGGACATCAAGCAGTGTGGTCCTGAGCTCTGAAGGAGACCAGACAAAAAGACAGGTCTGGCTGCATGTCAGGTCCCACCATTAAAGATATGCAAAGTTGTGAGTGAAATGAATTCCTAAATGTTTACTCAAAAATTATCTATAGACTCAGTTATTTTAGTTTTTTTTATTTTATTGTTTCTATCCAAAAAGAATTCATTATTGTGACTTTGATAGATGGGGATCTAACTTAAATCCTCCCCCATGTGTAGCTATTTGACATACAACCAGTATGAAAAGTGTCACCTCCCACTTATCAACATCACATCTACACATGATAGGGAAAAAATGAAAAAGAGGGACTATTTCATTCCACTCTGCTTATCTGTTTTTCTATCTTGGGTCAAAACCACACTGCACATCAGGGCTTTTCTCCCCTATTATTATTGGAAGCCATGTCATACATATGAAAGAGCAGACTATAGATATATGTAAAATTTTACTGTTAAAATAGAGCACAGAAGTGTAGCATTATCCAATGTCATATACAATGTTTCAAGATTCATCACTGCCCTTCCCTTACAATCAATTAACACAAGAGCTATGAGTGTCCTGAGTCTTTGGTAAACATCATCTTAATTTTTTTGTAGTTCATGTATTTCCTAAAACTTATATTGTTTAGTTTGACCAGCTCCTGAATTTTGTATGAAAAGAGATATACTATTTGTGTTTTTCTGTGACTAGATCCTTCCACAAGTTATATTCATCCTTCTTGATTCATTTAGCTCATTTTCATGTCTCTTCAGCACTCCATGGAGTGACTATCCCAGCATTTACTATTCCATGATGTATTTTCAAGTAAAATGATTCATCATGTCATGTGCTCAGCTTGAAAAGGAGGGAAAGTCTCTGCTCACCCCTGCCAGAGGGAACTGGACATGATGAGAAGGTCCATTTCTCCTGACTACCTCCTTCCCTCTTGTACTGTTGTGGATGGGCACTTATTCTTGACTCTCGAGTAGCATGTACTCTCATTGGCCTCCCAGGAATTTATGAAGCTTCCCCAGGATTACTAAAAGCTGAGAAGGAGGCATGAGAAGTTACACAATCACTGCTATTATTTGATGCCAAGTGAATGTCATCATCTTTCAAACTTAATATGAATTCACATTTACATTGCAGATTCACTGGAAAAAGCCTTAAACATTTAAGTATTCTATCATTAAAAAAGCAAATAGTACAGTACATATTCATAATATTTTTAGCTATGCACTAAGATGTTCATAATGTAACACTGCATTTAAATTGGCCATTATACAAATAATAAATATATAGGTTTAAGTAAGTTGCACATTCAGTCAAAATTTTACATTTAGCTATTGATTTTGATTGATTTTACTTAAAAAATATTTATGCTCTCCTGTGATTTTCAGGTTTTCTGAAAAATCCTCAACAAAATACAGATAAACCAAATCCAAATCATATATTAAAAGATTATACAACATGACCATGAGGGATTTATTCAAGGAATATAAGGATGGCTCACCAAAAGAAAATCAATCTATGTAATACACCACTTTAAAAGAATAGAGGGGAAAAAAAACATGATTAACTCAATTAATGCAGAAAAGCATTTGGCAAAATCCAGCATCTTTTCATGATAAAAACACATGAAAAACTAGGAATAGAAGGGAATTTTCTCATGACAATAAAGAACATTTATGAAAAGCTCACAGCAAATATAATACTCGATAGTGAAAGACAGAAAACTTTCCCTCTTAGATCAGGAACAAGACAAGGATGCCTATTGTCACCACTATTATTCAACCTAATGCTGGAAGTTCTAGCCAGAGTAGTCAGAAGAAATATGACATTATGCTATATATGAGAAATGCCAAAGAATCTGCAAGATAACTACAAGAGCTAATAAACGAACACAGCAAAGTTGCAGAATGTGAGATAAAAAATGTGGAAATCAGTTGAGTTTCTATGCATCAGTAATTAACAACTGAAAAGAAAAATAAGAAAACAATACTATTTACAGTAACATTTAAAGGAATAAAATTTCTAGGAATAAATTTAACCCAGGTGGTGAATTATGTGTATGCTGAGAACTACAAAATGTTGCTGAGAAAAATTAAAGAAATGGAAAGATAACCTGTTTTTAGGGCTTGGAAGGGTTAATATTATTAAGATGTCAATACCGCCTAAAATAATGTACAAAATTAATGTAATTCTTATCAAAATTTCAGTAGCATTTTTTCTTGGCATAAATAGAAAAGCTGATCTTAAATTCATACAGAATTAAAAGAGATAACAGATAGCCAAAACAACCTGGAAAAGGAAGAGCAATGTTGAAAGACTCACACTCTCTTTAAAAATTATTTTTAAAAATTAACTATGGCAAGTGAGTGAATTTAGCAAGATTTTGAGTTGTGTATTTATATACAAAAATAAACAATGCTTCCATATGCAGGCTGCAAATGATTGGAAATAAAATTTACAGCAGCATCAAAAATAGAAAATATCTGTGAATAATTTTAATTAAATGTAACTAAATCTCAAACTTATAAAGAACAAAATATTGCTGAAAGAAATTAAGAAAACCTAAATATATGGAAAGATGTATTAATAATTTGGAAGGCTCTTTTTTTACTTTCTAAAAATTAGTTAATATATATATATATTTTTGCATGCATAGGCACCGGGAATCAAACCTGAGTCTCCAGCATGGCAGGCGAGAACTCTGCTTGCTCAGCCACTGTGGTCTGCCCAAGTTAATGCATTTTTTATTTCTATTTTTAATTAGAGATATTTTGGATTTATAAAAGTCATCTAAAAATACAGAATTCTCATATGCCACCCTAATAATATTATTAGTCTCTTGCATTGCTGTGGTACATTTTTTACAACCGTTGAAGTACTTTGTTATAATTGTACTATTAACTGTCATCCATGGTTTAATTTAGGGATTAATGTTTGTGTTGTGCATGTCCATGAATTTTTAAAATTTATTCTGCTACAACATATACATATATATGATTTGCATTTCCCTTTTAACCACATTCAGTTATAAATTTCAGTGCTGTTGATTAAATTCCCAATGTAATTCCCAGATGGGCAATGAGATCAAGCCTCTATGCATGTGATTTTTTGGTTATTTGTATATCTTCTTTGTAGAAATGTCTATTCAAATCTTTTGCCCAGTTTTAGTTTATTTTTTTGAGATTTTTGTTGAGTTAAAAGATTTTTAAAATATACTGGATATTAATCTGTTATCAGATATGTAGTGCTCAAATATTTACTCTCATTCTGTTGGTTGTCATTTTACTTTAATGATAAAATCCTTTGATGTGCAAAAGGTTTTAATTTTCATGAGATTCCATTTATCAGTGTTTTTCTGTCATTGCTTGTGCTTTTGGTGTAAAGCCTAAGAAACCATTGCCTAATACAAATCCTGAAGATGATTCACTAAGTTTTATTCTAGTTTTATGTTTCTGGCACTTACATTTAGGTCTTTGACCCATTTTTCATTTATTTTTGTATATGGTATGAGTTAGGAGTCTGCCTTCATTCTTTTGCACATGTACATCTGGTTGTCTCAGAACCAATTGTTGAAGAGACTTTTCTTTCACAATTGAGAAATAAATCAGTTAGCCATAAATGTGAGGATTGACTTCTGAGCTTTCAATTCAATTTCACTGTTTTATGTGGTTGTCCTTGTGTCAGTACCATGCTGTTTTGATGATTGTGACTTTGTAATAAGTTTTTTTTTTTTTTTACATGGGCAGGCACCGGGAGTCAAACCTGGGTCCCCTGGCATCACAGGCAAGCATTCCTGCCTGCTGAGCCACCATGGCCTGCCCTATGATAAGTTTTAAGATTGGGAAGTATGTGTCCTCCAACTTTGGTCTTCTTCAAGATGGCTTTGTCCATTCATCCCTTATACTTTGATATGAACTTGATGATTGGTTTTACTATTTATGCAAATAAGGCTATTGGAATTTTTATTGGGATTGCATTGACTCTGTAAATCCCTTTGGGTAAAATTGACATCTTTACAACATTTATTCTTCCAATCCATAAACACAAATGTCCTTCCATTTATTTAGATCTCACTTGATTTCTTTTAGCTATGTTTCATAGTTTTCAATGTAAATGTCCTTTACATACCTGGTTAGATTTCTTCATAGATATTTCATTCGTTTAGTTGCTATTGTCAATGGAATTTTAAAATTTCTCCTTTGGAGTGTTCATTACAAGTATGTAAAAATACAACTGATTTTAGTTTGTTGCTCTTGTAGCCTGCCACTTTGCTGAACTGATTTGTTCTAGGAGCTTTGCGGTGCATTTTTCAGGATTCTCTATGTATTGAATTGTGTCATCTGTAAATAGGGAGAGTTTTACATATTTCTTTTCACTTTGGATGTCTTTTATAACATTTTTGCATAATTGCTCTGGCTAGAGCTTCTGGGTGATGTTGAATAATAGTGGTATCAGGGTGCATCCTTGTCTTGTTTTTTATTTTAGGGAGAAAGATTTCAGACTATCACCACTCAGTATGATGTGAGCTGTAGGTTTTTCATATATGTCATTTATTATGTTGAAGAAGATTCCTTCTATTCTCTATAAAGAAGAGATGCTACATTTTGTCAACTATGTTTTCTGCATCAAGTGATTTTCCCCCTTCTTTCATTTAACGTAATGTATTATAGCAATTGATTTTCTCACTTTGAAACATCCTTGCATCGCTGGATCTATTCCACTTGATCATGGCATATACTATTCTAATGTGGTGTTGGATTCAGTCTGCTATTATTTTGTTGAGGACTTTTGCATCTATATTCATGAGGGATATTGATCTGTAATTTAATTTTCTTGTGGTATCTTTGTCTGCCTTTGTTGACATCATAGAATGAATTAGGGAGTCTTTCCTCTTACTCAGTTTTCTGGAAAAGTCTGAGCAGATTTGGTGTTAATTCTTATTGGAATGTTTGGTAAAATTTCCCTGTGAATACATCTGAGCATTTCTTTGTTGGGAGGTTTCTGATCACTGATTCAATTGCTTTATTAGTGATTGGTTTACTGAGATCTACTATTTCTTTCTGAGTCAACTGTATATAATCTGTGTGTTGCTAAGACTGTTTCACCAGGTGACCTAATTTGATAGCAGACAGTTTATCATGGTATCCTCTAATAGTACTCTCAGTAGTCTCAGAAATGGAAAGAATCATAAATTGGAGACCAATATATAAAGTTGATTAAGAATGCTGCAGAACCATATACTAAGTGATCTATTCTTAATTTTTAGAACTCAATTTCCATCTTCTGGGATTTTTATAAAGTTTGTGAGCACAAACTGAGTTTTATTAATTACAAGTATTACAAAGTATGTACACATTTTTTTCTCTCCCAAGTTCTTTAATTACCAAAATTACCTTTACAGACTAAAAACATTGTAAAATGTGTTTAATTAACAGTTTATTAAATTTACCTGCCATTGATACGTTCTATATGGAGCCTATGAAATAATGTTTTGAGAGTTTATTTACAATCATTGACTGCAGATGGTTCTGTAAACCTTACAAGTAATCACAGACTCCCTTAAACTCACAACATACATATATTTCAAGATGAAATAGAAGTCCATTTTCTTCAAAAGTAATTTTCTACTATTTCATCCAAATATAAAAAAAGGAACTTCTGGGAATATGGCTGAATAGAGTAGCTCAAGATTAGCCCTGCTCCATGGAAAAGACAGAGAAGGGACAGGAGGACAACTGAGGCAATGATTTAGGTGTGCGGCGGACCTGGGAGAGCCTTCTGCAACCCATGTGGAATGAGGCACTGGTTGCAGATGCTGAAGAATTGAAAGACAGAAAGCTGGGGCCTGGCACAGAGGCCCAGAGCTGCAAAGCCCATGGGAGTGCACAGATGGGAGCCCAGGACTAGGAAGTAAGCCAGGCCGGATTCCTTTGGTGCGCTACCCTCAGCAGTGCAGCCCTGTGACCAGTGACTCACCCCACACCCCTGAACCCCATCACCTGCTCCCATTCCCCATGATCCAGGCACACCCACCCCATCTCCAGCCCCCAGTGCATGTACCTTCCCCACACCCCAACACCAAGAGCAGTCCAACCCACATCTCCTGCACCCCTCCCAAGCACAACCTTCCCCTCACTGTCCCCTGCAGGCTGTTGCCAGCACATAAAGGCTGTGGGCACTAACCTCCATACCTAGGCCTGCTTCCCCACCCATAGTGTCACACAGCCTCACTCCATACTGCCTGAGTTCTGTGCTTCTGTTCACAGCACTCCCAGGCCCATGCATGTGCATGGGCCCCCAATCATGCTATTCAGTTCTGGGAACTGCAGTTTATAGCAGTCCTAGAACCATGCATGTGCAGGGCCCTCAGCCATACTTCCTAGCTCTGAGAAAGTACCAACCTGCACAGCAGGTCACATCTGCTCCCAATCCACAAAGGCATAATGCCAACCTGCTGCCAAGCTCTACACATGTACACAAAGGGCCCCATGCCTTAGACCAGTGCACACCAGGGTTACACACCCCCAGATGGGTGCACCTGCACAGCTAAATCCTCCCTGACCACTGGGTGCCTGTGTTCACAACCATCAGTGTAACATCCCCAACCTGTGCCTATACCTGGCCTGAAACATATCACCACACTGAGTGCCCCAGCCCATACCCTGCTCCCTGCTGTACAATCATCCTGCAAACACAAGGCTTTAGACTACTGAAAGAAATCAACTTCCAAAGTAAATCAATCAAGAAATTTACATGCCACAAAGACAGCAGAAGATCACTAAGCATATCACAATGCAGACAGCTATAGCCCTGCCTAATGACCACATTAAAACACCAGAGGAGGCACAGATGTTACAACAACTAATCAAAGATGTTCATACAACTCTACTTAATAAAATAAGTGGGATAACACATGACATAAAGGAGATCAAGAAGGAAGTAGAAGAGCATAGAGAGGAATTTGAAAGAATAAATAGAAAAATAGCCGATATGACACAGATTAAAGACTCTGTTGACCAAATACAAAATATACTACAGGCACAGAAAACACCATATTTGCAGAGACAGAAGAAATAATAAGTGACATAGAGGCCAGGATAATTGACTTCGAAGACTCAAAACAGCAAATAGCAAAAAAGATGGAAAAAATGAATGGGAACTCAGGGAAATGATAGACAAAACAAAGCACACAAATATAAGAATCATGGGGGTCCCAGAAGGAGAAGAGAGGAGTAAAGGACCAGGAAGAGTAGTTGAGGAGATATGGGGGAAACTTCCCAACCCTCATAAAGGACATAAGTATACAAGTCAAAGAAACCCAAAGAACTCCAAAGAAAATAAATCCAAATAGGCATTCCACAAGGCAAATAGTAAACAGGTTGCCAAATATTGAAGGGAAGCAGAAAATCCTGAAACAGGCAAGACAAAAACAATCTACTACATACAAGGGAAATCAAATGAGATTGACTTCAGACTACTCAATAAGCACCCTGGAGATGAGAAGGCAGTGGTATGATATATTCAAGATCCTGAAAGAGAAAGACTTCCAGCCAGGGAATTCTGTACCCAGTCAAATTGTCCTCCAAAACTGAGGAAGAGGTTAAAGTTTTCACAGACAAAGAAGTCCTGAGAGAATTTGTGAACAAGAGACCACCTGTACAAGAAATACTAAAAGGATTTCTGCCAGCTGAAAAAAAAAGACAGGAGAGGGACATCTGGAGGAGGGCACAGAATTGAAGTGTACCACCAAGGGTAATTTGAAGAATACAAAGAGAAAGAGGGAAAGAATATATAGATTCAACAGATAATATAAAACAGATAAGATGGTGAACTAGGAAATGCATTTTCAGTACTAAATTTGAATGTTAATCAACTAAATTTACCAATTAAAAGGTATATATTGGCAGAATGGATTAAGAAAAATAATCCAGCTATATGCTGCTAACAATAGACTCATCTTAGACACAAGGGCACAAATGGATTGAAAGTGAAAGGACAGAAAAATAATTTCCATGCAAGTTGCAATGAAAAGAAAGGAGGAGTAGCTATGCTAACATTGAACAAAATAGAATTTAAAGGTAAAGATATCATAAGAGACAAAGAAAGACACTATATACTAATTAAAGGGTCAATTCACCAAGAACATATAACAATCATAAATGTTTGTGCTCCTAATCAAGGAGCTCCAAAGTATATGAGACAGATATTGGCAAAACTGAAGGGAGCAATATATGTCTCAACAATAATAATAGGAGACTTCAATTCACCCCTCTCCTCTATGGATAGAACAACAAGACAGAAGATCAACAAGGAAATAGAGAAGTTAAGTAACTTGATAAATGAATTAGACCTAACAGACCTATATAGATGGTTGCATCCCAAAGCACAAGGTTATTCATTCTTCTGTAGTGCTCTTGGAATATTCTCCAGGACAGATGACATGCTGGGGCACAAAACAGGCCTTTATAAATTTAAAGATATTGAAATTATTCAAAGCACTTTTTCTGATCACAATGGGATGAAGCTGGACCTCATTAACCACCAAAGAATGAGAACATTCACAAATATATGGAGATTAAATAACACACTCTTAAACAACCAGTGGGTCAAAGAAGAAATTGCTAGACAAATCAGTAGCTAATCTGGAGAGAATGAAAAAGACAATACAATTTAGGAGAACTTATGGGATGTGGCAAAAGGCTGTGCTGAGAGGGAAATTTATTGCCCTAAATGCCTATATTAAAAAACAAGATAGAGCAAAAATCAAGGACTTAACAGAAAACCTGGAGGAACTAGAAAAAGTACAGCAAACTAACCCCAAAACAAATAGAGGAAGAGAAAGAACAAAGATTAAAGCAGAGATAAATGAATGGGAGAGCAAAAGAACAATAGAAAGAATCAATAAAACCAAAAATTGGTTCTTTGAGAAAATCAATAAAATTCATGGGCCACTAGCAAGACTGACAAAGAAAAAAAGAGAGAATGTAAAGAAACAAAGTCAGAAATGATAAGGGGTGCATTACCACAGACCCTAAAGAAATAAAAGAAGTCATAAGAGGATACTATGAACAACTATATACCACCAAACTAGACAACTCAGATGAAATTGACAAATTCCTGGAGACACACAAACAAGTTAAACGACTCAGAAAGAGATAGAAGATCACAACAAACCAATCACAATTAAAGAGATTTAATCAGTTATCAAAAATCTTCCTATAAAGAAAAGCTCAGGGGCAGATGGCTTGACAGGGGAATTTTATCAAACATTCCATAAAGAACTAATACTAATTCTGCTCAAACTTTTCCAAAAAATTGAAGAAAGAGGAACTCTACCTAACTCATTTTATGAAGCTACAATCATTTTAATACCAAAACTGGGTAACGATGCTATAAGAGAGGAAAACGAGAGGCCAATCTCCCTAATGAACATAGATGTGAAAATTCTCAATAAAATATTGGCAAATTGAATCCAACAGCACATTAAAATAATTATACACAATGATCAAGTGGGGTTTTTACCAGGAATGCAAGGATGGTTAAACATAAGAAAATCAATTAATGTAATACAGCGCATTAACAAATCAAAAGGAGAAAAAAAACATGATCATCTGGATTGATGCTGAAAAGGCATTCGACAAGATTCATCATCTTTTTCTGATAAAAACACACCAAAAGAGAGGAATGAAATGTAACTACCTCAATATGATAAAGGGAATAGATGAAAAACTGATAGCCAGCATCATACTCAATGGTGAGAGACTGAAAGCTTTCCCCCTAAGATCAGGTACAAGACAAGGATGCCTACTGTCCCCACTATTATTCAACATTGTGCTAGAAGTTCTAGCCAGAGCAATCAGGCAGGAAAAGAAATAAACGGCATTCAAGTTGGAAAGGAAGAAGTAAAACTCTCATTATTTGCAGATGATATGATACTTAGAACATAATGGAGTTCTAAGTTTCCATTAGAACGTAAGGGAGGGAGTCATCACACAGAACATCTAAGAATAGGCGAGGCCTTCTGGACCCTTGAACATTCCACCATGGACACTTGAAGACAGGCTTCCTCAGCTGGAGGGCCAGATCTAACTTTCTCGACTGGGGTCAAACTTTAGAAAAGGGGTCAGGAAAGCAAGGCTACAGAGGGGGAAGGGAGAGGAGCCCCCAGTGGCATACAGGTCTGAAACAGTCTTATGATCTGGCTACACGACCCAAACTCTATCTTAAAATCCCAGGTGGGCCAGATATTTAGGCTCCACCTAATAAATGAAGCTTTCAATAACCTCTCACCCTCACAACATTCTCTCTGCTAAACCAGAGACTCCTGGCATGAACTACACTGCTATACACTGTAACATCAGATAATCTGCTGAAATTACTAGGAGTAATTTATTTTTTTCTCTACCTACCATAAATCAACAAAAGTCTGTCCTTCTAGTCTAAGCCTAGGAAAACTTGGTTCTGGTTTTCTAGCTTTTGTTAAATCCACTCTCCACCTGTCAGTGATCTGGAAATAGGATGGTAAAAGTCAGAAGTCACTTTAAATATGGGTGTAAAGTAAGAAGAGAAATGGAGAGAATGGAAAAGATAATAAGGAGCAGGAGAAATATTAAAGCTGAGGGGAGGGGCCAAGTGTTCCTTTTTAAGGGCTGGGTTTCTTTGTGATGGTGATAAACTTAGTGCACCAGCCTCAGCAAAGATAGGTTAAAAGATTCCAGGCAGAAGGTCGAGCAACTGTCAAAGAGATGAGGTGAGAAAATTCCGTGATTGAAGGAATAAAAAGGAAGTCATAGTGACCCAGGGAGGTGGAGTAGAGGGGTACAGTGGTGAAATGTGAAGAACTGGACTAGGTTGTGTGCCCAGACTCATATCTCAGCTCTTCCTCCTCTCCATCTACCCTCAC
>PVIY010055961.1:0-13556 GCA_004026745.1 Myrmecophaga tridactyla | reverse complement strand
GGGGGGAAGGGGGGGCAACTTTGATTACAATATACCTGGGCTGCTATACTTCAAATTCTTGTTGCCCCCAGAAGCGTCTTCCTTGAACCTTGAGCTGGGCTGCAGGCACCCCCACTTCCTTCCCAGGGTTAGCCTGAGACTCAGAGGCCCCAGAATGCACGGTTTGGGTTCACTCCAAGCTCCAGGCCAACTCGATGGGTGACGGGGACAAGCTCAGACCAGGTGCAGGGTGGAGCACTGGGTCAATATTTGCAGACTTCTACACACACACCCACGGGCCCATGCACTCATGCCAGGCTGGTGGACAGGCATGTCCTCTCAGCTACTCTGGACTGACACTTAGATACTACCTGCCCCCCTACCCTCACCCACTGTGCCTGCTTTCTCCTCCACCACTCCAGGCCTTACGTCCCTCTGTCTTGCTAGCTGGGCTGGGACTGAGCCTCTGAGAGACTACACCTTCCCAAGGTACATTCTAGATGCTATTTGTCATCTCCTGCCCCAGAACTAAGCCAGGAACCTGGGTGGGACATGCTCGGGGACCATGATAAAGGCTTCAGAACCCACCATCCTGTTCCCAGCACTGCCTGAGCCCCAAGGTAGACGCGAGAAAGCAGGTTCCAGCCCCTGCAGAGACAAACCCTGTGGGTGAACCAGAGAAAGGCAAATGAGTAAACCAAGGCAGCATGTCTTGCTGTGCTCTCCCAGGCAAGTCCCAGTGCCAGAGCTCTGGGAGGCAAAAACAGGCAACCAGCATGGTCCAGAGCCAGGAGAAGGGCTTCCCGGAGGAGGAGGGCGTTTCCATGACCTCTCAGAGCTCCAGGGAACATCTGGCAGCATCAGGGTCCAGGTGGGGAGAAGGCCAGGACCCTGCCAAGCTCCTGCATGAGCACAAAAGGCGGGGCAGAGGGGACCCTGGAACCTTCTGAGACACATCACTAATGCAGCAGGGTCCAGAGTCCTGTGAGAGCCTCGTTACCACCTTAGTCTGGGCTTCAGACCAGCACCCTCCCAGGGGGGGCCCAGCCTCAAAGCCAAAGCCTGCTGTGGCCTCCCAGTGCCCCAACAGGGGCCAGTCACAGTTTCCATCCCCAGCCAGGCTCTGACCTCTCCTCTCTAATAAACGTAAAGGTTTCTTGCTCACCCCGACTGCTCTATCCCTGAGTCTTTTTCATTTTCTCATTGTCCTTTTATCCTGAGATGTAGCTAACAACACACAGCAAGGGGCACCGAACATGTGTGCTCAGCTTAACAGGTAACAAGGTGGGCTCCTGTGTTACCACCACACAGGGCAAGACATGGAAACTGGCACTCCCCACCCCCAAGCTCTCCTACTCATCTTCCCCTCCTCCCACCCCAGAGGCAACCAGTATTGAATTTTTTCTACTGACTTTTTAATAAGCATTTCCTTGCCTTTCTTTTAGTTTGACCGTCTACATAGGTGTGCCTAAACAAGAACTTTTTTTAACCTTATATGAGCGCAACTGCCTTCTTTTGTTTCCTTTCATTTGCTCAAGATTGTTTGTGATTCATCCGTAGCATACACAGCTGCCATCTGGTCACCTTCCCTGGGGTGTAGTAGTCCAAGACCTGAACATACGACCATTTATCCATTCCGACACTGACACCCCTCTGGGTGCTTTCAAGGGGGGCCACTAGCTGTGAGCCTCTGCATATGCTCCTGGTGCAGGGGGAGACACGAGTTTCTTCCGGAACATACCTGGGTGTGGGAGCTCTGGGTGACAGGGCACATCATCTCCAGTTTTACCAGAGAACGCCCAACTGTTTTCCAAAGTGTTCATTCCAAGTTACACTCCCACCAGCTGAGTATCAGTTCCTGTTGCTTCTTTTCCCTGACACTTGGAATTGTCAAGACTAAAATTTTTGCCAATATAGTGGGTGTGTAATGACATCTCATTTGCATTTTCCTGATTACTAAAGAAACAGCACCTTTTCATGTTTATTCCCCACTTGGGTCTCTTCCTTTTGGCTGGCTTTCACATCTTTTATCTGTTTTATATTGTGCCTTTTCTTCTTGGTTGCACTTCTGCATGTGCTCTGTATACAACCCTTTGTTGCTTTTATGGGTAGCAAGTGTCTCTTCACACTCTGGGTATGTCTTCCCTCTCTCTATGGTCTTTTGATAAAGTTTCTAATACTGATGGAGTTGAATTTATTAGCTTTTTCTTCTTTTAAGAATTCTTTCATATTGTAAGATCGTGAGAATCTTTTCTTCTGTCTTCCCAGTTTTTACACGTGTGTTTTTGACGTCTGTCACTGTCTCCTCAGCAGTTTGTAACCCCTGCCAGGAAACCTTTTGTTTACACTCTAAGCAAGCAGCGCAGCGATGCTGTGCTAAAATAACTATCAAGCAGGGCTGATAGGAAGGGCTCACAGCTAGTGTTTCATCTGATCCTCACAATTTCATTTTCCAAGTGGGGAAACTGAGGCTTACAGAGACCAAGTGCCATGACCAAGGAACACAGGGCTCCCAGAACACAAATTTTCAAGTTACAATTTGAGTTCCAGTCTGGTTACTTCCTAACAAGTCCATGGGCAAATTACTTAGCCTCTTGGAGCCTCAAGTTCTCCCACCTGTAAAAGAGGAAGCATACAGTATCGTGAAGGAAAAAAGATGCTTGCAAAGATCTTAGCTTTGTACCTGGTTCACACTGAGTGGTTCAACAAAGAACAGTAATAAAATGTAGTGAATAAAAGTGTAACTCCAACCTTACTGGCTGTGATGCTCATACTGTTTCCCCCTCCCCGAGACAGCAAGGCTGATGGCAAGAGTCCTGCCCACTCTTCCCAGATGCCAGGTAAGCACATGAGCATTGGCAACCGAGTTCTCACCCACATGTGTGCCACCCTCTTCCTGGAATCTCTGACTCCCACTTTTTCCAGCAGGTGCTGCCTGGCCCTGCTGTTGACACCACTGACGTCTGGAACACCATAGCCCACCTGGCTCCCAGGCTGGGATGAGCCTACACTCTCCCCCACATTAGTCAGGGATTGAGACACTCCAGGACACCTGCCTAGGGCCCACGACAGTAGGGTGGCTGAAGCTGCCAGTTTCAGTGTGCACGTGAGGAGCCCAGGAGACGGAGACAGTCCCTGGGAAGAAGCCACTTCCGGCCCACTTGCTTTCCAATGCACAAAGCCCAGATATGAAGGCCACTGACTTTATTGACTTAAAAACTTTACAAGGACAGTGACTTCTGACAAAAAAGGAGTCAAATGCCATAAAACAGAGCAGAGGTGAGGATGGGGGTGAGGAACAAGGTCAGGAATCTGCTCAAGAAAGCTGATAACTGTCCTCACGGACCAAGGAGGGGAATGAGAAGGAAGGGGAACACATGCAAGAGTGAGAATTCCAAAAAAGTTGAAATGGTGAGGGGAGAGAACTCCCAAAAGACCCTGGAGTACGTCGGAGGCGAGTACTGACAACAGCGATCTTTGTATTTGTAGAGGATGGGGGAGGAGTCCCCACTCAGCTGCAAACTCTGGAGATTCAATGCTGGGGCTGGGGACAGGGGACTCCCCAGAGAACATCACAAGAAGGCATCACACCACTCTCGAAGGCACCCAAAGCAATCCCGGGACTGCTTGGCACTGGCACCGCATGTGTCCTTGAGCCACTCCCGGAAGAGGTCTTCATCTTTCTTAAGCACCAGAAACTGGCCAAGGACCACATAGGCCTGTAAAACAGGCAAAGCAAAGGGCAGACTGCTAAGAGCACTGTGGGGCTAAGAACAAGGCATTCAAAGCACAAGAGCCCAGGAAACAGGGTGACTTTTGCCCTCATCTCTCTTCCAGCAGGTGAGCAGGCTCCAATTACACCCCATCCTCTATCCCCCCCACCCCCACCCTCATTTTCCCCACTCCCAATCCTCTAGGAAATACTGTGGTCGCCCCCTACCCCAGGATTCCCCAGGTACAGGCAGCCACCCCACACCTTGTCAAAGCCCCTCTCTTCCAGCCTCTTGCCCAGGACTTCACCAATCCCGGCCAGGCTCCCTACTGGCTTTTCCCCCATGGGCTCTGCCACGAAGTCTCGGTGCTTTTGGGAGGTTGTCATCTTGATCAGGCTTAATCTGGGAATCCCAAGAAAAGGCAGGTTAGGGCTGAAGACCCTGGCGCTCCCAAGGACCCAGTGACAATCCTAAATTAAGAGAAAAGTGGACCGTACAGATTTTTTTTTTTACCCTCATTTCACAGATGAGAAAACTGGGCCCTAGATACAGTCTTTAGGCGGCTATGCAGAGGAGAAACCTCTTCCACTTCCTTCAGGAACTGGGTTTTGGTACTGCTCAGAGGAAAACTATCCAGCCCTAACAGGTGGCGCGGGGCAGTGGGAAGAGTCCCAGAGTCGGTAGCCAGGGCCCGCCCCGCGGCTGTCACTCCCTCGGTGACCTTGATTAAGCAAAGAAGGCACTGACCCTGCCTAGAACGGCTACCTGGCCTGAAAAGCAAACGAATGGTCTCTACCTCCTACCCGCCCGTCCCCATCCCCTCCCCCAGGTCGCTGAGAATACAAGGGCGTAGGCAGACAGGGCCACAAGCCGGACCTTGCACAGCCGAGATCCACATCTCGGGTCCCTCCGCGCTCTGTCTTACAAACCCCGCCCCCACGTGCCGCGCCCGCCTCCTCCACGCGCAGCGCTCTGCCCCGCCCCTCCACGCGCCGCGGCGCAGCCCTCTCAGCTGGCGCCCCCTCCGGCAGGCCCCAGCACCTGCAGCCTTTCCCATCCCCTCCTCTGACTTCCCGCCCGGGTCCTGCTCCGTGGCTCGCGCTCACCAGCAGCTCCGGTTCCCGTAACGGCTACTCCCGCCACCCGGCTGCTCCCGCCGCTATCTCAGCCTCACTAGAACGTTCCTCAACTTCCGCTTCCGGTTCGCCTATAGGACCGCCTTCTAAACTCCAAGTCGGGCACTTCTACCATAGAGATGAGGCGCGGAGGACCTCCGGGGCGCCCTTAGTGCGCGCTCCTTTCCGGTCGTTTCACGAGCTCCCCGGCTGAATACTATGATCTCGCTTCTCGGGCGGCCCTTCCGGTCAGAGTGCAAACGCCTCAGAGGAGAAAACTTCCTTTCTCCGCGGCTCTGCTTCCGGAACTCAAGGAGTTAGGCTAGGCCGACCTGGTAGTGGGAAGAGTTAGAGGGACGGACAAGGTACTGGCCGGGAGGCTGCCGAGCGAGTTCCGGAAGTAGAGCGCTGTGAAGCGACCGGTTCAGACTTCCGTCAGCTTCCGCGCGGACCGACCGGCTGGTGGAAGTTAGGCTTGAATCCCGGACGTCGGAGAGCTGCGTCCAGGCCAGCGTTGACGCGTTGCTCGCGGGCAGATCCTTTTCTCGGCCTTCGTTGGCTCATCTGCGGAGTCGTGGACCGAGCGTCTCAGCGTCCATCCTGGGGAACGAGGTCGCTTGGTCAGCGCCTGTGGGAGCCGAAGGACGGAGAGTGAGTGTGGGTCTTTCACTGAGGATCTTTCCTTTGGCATAGGGAATCGAGGAGGGCAGGAGATAGCAGCTAAGGGTGACACGTCGGGGGTTCCTTTGGGAACCGTCAGTCTGAGTGGACCTGCGTTCTTCTCAGTCCCCAAGCCCGAAGTGTGGCACATGCCACAGACCATGACTCACCTCCACTTTTTATTAATTCGGCCCATCCCGATGGCCTCCTAACTAGTCTCAGCCTGTGGCTTGTTGAGGAATTATTAGATTGAGCATTTGTGTTGTTGCAAGACTTGGGACGTACAAGCCTGTTGAGGAAGATGCTGTTTTATCTGATACCCCTTCTCCAGCTGTAGCCAGAATTTCTCTAGAGAAAGTTTATGGTTTTGTGATTATACCAGTACTTGAGGTTATAGGAGTTATGTTTTTATTGCCTGCTGTGTACCATATACTGTACCAAGACCCTTATTTACATTATGTCATTCTAGTGACAGAGCTCAGTTAGCTACGGTTATTTTCTCTAAGCCAGAGAGAAGTTGAACAGCTAGGAAGTAGACAAGATAGGTAGGTCTTGATGCCAGGCAGTTAGGCTTCAGAGCCCATGTTCCTAAACAAGACACTGTGTCACTCCTCAGTAAAAGGTCCCTCCCCTTCTTCAAAACAGCCCTGGATTCTCAGCCTGCCACCCACGGAACTCAGGAAGAAGAGGTGACAGTCTCTGCATCCCCCTTCCCCTCTCTCCGGGAGAGGATCCAACATGTCTCAGGCCACCAAGAGGAAGCATGTGGTGAAGGAGGTCTTGGGGGAGCACATGGTGCCCTCTGACCAGCAGCAGATTGTGAGGGTAAGTGGCATTGGGCACAAGGTTCTTCCCCACACACACACACACACATGAGCCCCTGAGATGTGGATAGGGTACCGGGTGCCCAGAGGGTTTTAATCTGACTTATGAGGCTGACTGGTTCTTGCTTTCTCCTGGCCCAGGTTCTCAGGACCCCGGGTAACAATCTGCATGAGGTTGAGACAGCGCAGGGACAGCGCTTCCTGGTGAGCATGCCCTCCAAATACCGTAAGAACATCTGGATCAAGAGAGGTGAGAGAGGCAGATACCCGGGAGACAGAATCCTTTCCTGTGGCTTCAGCTTCCCCCATTGCCAACAGAACTGATTTTTCCTTTTTTCTCCTCTCCCTGTAGGGGACTTTCTTATTGTTGACCCCATTGAAGAAGGAGAAAAGGTGAAGGCTGAGATCTCCTTTGTGCTTTGCAAGGACCATGTGCGCTCTCTGCAGAAGGAGGGGCTCTGGTAGGGTGGCACCCTTGATCACTGACTCCCTGGCTTCTGGGGGGATTGGCTTCCTAACCTTGGAATTTGGGGAGGGAAGGTCATGGCATCCCCAGCAGGGATAGCTGGAAATAGCGTATCTGTTGAAAGGTTTCTGTCTTCTCTGAACTTGACTCTTCTCTCTGGCACAGGCCTGAGGCCTTCTCCGAAGTGGCCGAGAAACACAACAACAAAAACAGGTAAGGAACAAGCTATGGAGTGGGGAAGTTGGAAAATATGGGTTTAAGGCCTGGAGCTCTGAGAGGAGGGTAGAGTCTTCCTTTCTCCCTGCAGAGGGTCCCGGGTGAGAGCTTCTAAATATGTACTATAATATGTGGTTACAAGTATGGCCTGAGGCTCAGATGACCTGGGTTCAAGTGATGGCTTTGCCAAATATGTACAGCTGAATAACTCAAAGCAGATTATTTTATTTCTGAAGCTTCCATTTCTCAGCTATAAAATGGGAGCTTTGTGAGTTTTGAAGGTGCTAATGATTATAAAATTATTTGGTACGGTACCCAGTATGTAATGTGGGCCCAGTGAGTGCTACATGTGGTAATAGAATTATTATATTCTTTACAAAACCATTGTTTTAGGCAAAATTTTTGGTGGGGACCAATCTTTGTCCTTTTTTCATTGGCCAGTGAAACAGCACTGTTTGCTCTATCTCTGCTCCTCTTTTTAGTCTTAATGGGGTTGCTAAGTTTTGGCAGGTGTTTTAGGCCCTGGGTAACCAAATGGTCCTTTTTATGGGTTTCCTTGATTGCAGATTGGGTTTTCTCAGAAGGTACCAGGCTACCTGTTTTCTGCCCCCATACAGACAGACTCAGCCAGAACTCCCAGCCGAGGCACAGTCATCAGGAGAAGAGTCCACCTCCGAAGATGATTCTGACCTCTTTGTTAACACCAACCGCAGACAGTATCATGAGAGTGAGGAGGAGAGTGAGGAGGAGGAAGCAGCCTGAGACGCAGGACCCATTTCTCCAGTTGCTTAGAGACTAGACCCTGGCTCCCCTGGACTTGGACATTCCCAGGGTGCTCTGCAGATCTTCCCCCCTGGATGGGGACAAGGCAGGGCCCCTATCTGAACTGACCTGACCTTTAGGAGAATTAAACCCCTGGTGGGTGGTGACTTGTGCCGGTGTCCGAGTGGCTCTCTGGGGGAGGGAGGGGCCTGGGGTAAAGTAACAAACAGTGTGTTCTTTGGTAGAGGCCTGTTAGGCCTCTGGGCTGAAGGTCTGATGGAAAAGAAAGGGAGGATGGCTGGAATCTTCTCCCTAGGTGGTCTCTCTCTCTCTCTCTCTCATGTGCCAGGCCTCTGCTGTGCCTCTTTGTGTGTGTTGGGACTTGCCCACCTCATTGCCTGGTGGCAGTTAAAACAGATTGAAGCACTCAGGGTTGGAGCTCTAGAACTCAGTGCTCACCTACCTCTGAGAGACTCTCAGGATGCAGTCTCTGGTGCCTCATGAGCTGCTTTCCCTGCCTTTCTTCCGTTGCTGCGAGCGCTCACTTCCATGGTGCTATGAATACATGTGGTCCTCCCACCCTTCCTCATTCTCTGCCCTCCAGAGTGTCTACTATGAGATCGGTAGACCTGCCTACTTCTTTAACCTTGCTTTGAGTGGTCTCTCTATTTCCTGACTTTATTTGAAACCCAGCTATTGCCTGAGAGCATCACTTGCCCTATAGTCTGCTAAAGGGAGGCTGCTTTTTTACTCTTTCCCTTCCCGCATCAGCATCAGGAAGTAGGAATTGTGGCTGCCTTATGCCTACTCAGACCAATTTTCTTCCCACCTCTCCCTTCACTCTTGCCGTCTTTAGTGCTGCATTGGCCTTCTAGTTGCTGCTCAATCAGTGAGGACTCAGCCTCCTGACTTGGAGTCTTTACCTCTGCCCATGTTGTCATTTTCTGCATCCCATGGATGGGCCTGTTCAACCCAATTAGGACCTGTGGTCCCCTGGTTCCTGATATCCTCAGCTCTGATGCCCTTGTCTTCTGTGTTGTGTCCTATTTGCTGCCTGCATCCCTCGACACTCCCTGGACCCCTGACATTGCTAGAAATTGTAGCCTGTTTGGGTTCACGTAGCACCTCCTGCTTTTTCTTGCTTACTTACTCAACTACCCCCTCTAAAAGTTCTTTGTCCTCATCCTCCAGACTAGCCCTCCCACACTCTTACCGTCAGCCCCCCGTCTTCAGTTTCTCCTTGTCCAGCATAGGGTCCATGGCTCCTGCCTTCTCTCCATTGTATTCATCTGGCAAAACCCTGACCCTGGGTGAACCCAATTGTTCACCCCCTATGCCTGCTCCCAAGTGACTAAATACTAAAGAGAAAATAGGCAGTTTTACCTTAAATTAGCAACTAAAATCCTTAACTGGACATCCAGCAGCGTCCAGTAAACTTAATCTGGGTGATGTCTATTTCAAAACTTCCATCTGGTCTACCAGTTCCCCTTCTGCTGGTTTCCACCTGCTGGAAATAGTAGCGACTGTAGGTACTCTCACCTTCACATTAACAACTGGAAAAATAGGCCCGCATGTCTTTTCACTTTGCATGGGAAGTAAACTTTTTCCACTCGTGCTTTGGAGCCTGTCTCTCCTCTTGCTTTCTTGAGGGCTTTTTTTTTTTTTCTTTTGTCATCCTCTCTACTGGTTGTGTTTCATTAACATCAAACATGTTGTAGAATCTCCCATCTCAGAAACGATCACAGAAACCTGTCACTGACAACTCTTCCATCCCTCACCAGCTTCTACTTCATTTATCTGCTCTTCTCCATTCGCTTTCTTTTTTAAGTGTAGCCTTAAATGTGTACACATATATAGAAATGTATGTTTTTTAAAAAAACAAACTTCTGATGAATTAAAGTGTGTAGTGCATGTACAGATCATCTGAAGTTTATTATTTTTTTATGGGATGTTGTACTCAACTTTTGTGTTTTGTTTTCATATATATATATGGATATATATATATGGATAGCCACTTGTCTTCATTTGAGTCTCTTGGCTTTCCTAAAGAGAGTATCAAACCATATTATACTAATAGCAGTTTTATCGCATCCTTTCCGCTTTTTCCATTTTCCCATCCTTTCCACTCATTTCCTTTTTCTTGTGAATCACACAGTGTGTAGGACTCCATTGTAAGGTCAAATGGCCCCCTTGATTGTGCCTGAGTGGGCATGGCGCTCCTGCTTCATCAGGAGATAGGATTCTTGCTTAGGTTTCTGGTAGATAATCTTCATTAGGGCTAAAGACGTTTCCTTCTCTTCCTGGCTCCCTGAGGTTTAGTTTTTTTCTTTACTCAACAGTGAAGAATTTTGACATCTATTGAAATAATCTGGAAATTTTATTTTATTATTAGTATTTGCTACTCAATTGCATTAATAGATTTCCTGTTAGTGAACCGTCTTAGCATTCTGATAAAAATATGGGTTGGTTTTATGATATTTATTTAGGGTTTTTAAAATCTATTCTTGGGCCAATTTTACTTTATCTTTTAGTGGTCTCCTTGCGCTATTTTGCTATCAGCCCCATGTAGCCTTCAGATCGGTTTGGAGACATTTAATCTTTTTCTCCAGGCTTTATATGATGGGAATTAATTACTTCCTCAAAGTTTGGTGAAACTGGTTTATAAAAACATCTGTCCTCCTGCCTTTTTTGGGGATAAATCTTTGATTGCTTTTTTTCTTTTTTAATGCAATTTTATTGAGATATAGTCACACATCATGCAATCCATGCAAAGTATGCAGTCAGTGGCTCAGTTTCATCACATGCTTACACGTTCATCACCACAATCAATTATTTTAGAACTTTTCGTTACTCCAGGAAAAAAAAGAAAACCCAAAGCATTCCATATTCCTTATCCCCCCATCACTGAGCCCTAGCCTTGATATGGTACATTTGTTGCTGTTAATGAAAGACTATTAAGATATTTCTGTTAACTATAGTCCATAGTTTGCAGTAGGAATGATTTTTCCCATATACTAACTATAAATTCCTTGTAACAATTTCATACATTTGTTCTAGTTCATGGAGGACATTTTTTATATTTGTACTGTTATTCAGTCATCATCTCTCACAAGATTTACTGTGTTTTACAGTCCCATGTTTAAACCTCTGGCTTTCCTTCTGGTGACATGACTCTAAGCTTCCCCTTTCAACCACATTCACTCACAATTCCTCACTATTACTTATATTCACAATAACATTCTACTGTCATCTCTAACCAATTTCAAACCTAGTTAAAAATTCTGTGTAACCACTCCCCAGTCTGCAGCCTCATTCTACCTCTTGCTAACCTATATTCTAGATTCTGTATGAGTTTACATAGTATAATTTGTTTATATTAGTGAGCTCTTACATTTGTCCTTTTGTGTCTGACTTATTTCACTCAATGTCCTCAAAGACCATGAGTGACAAAACCTAAATCAGACTGGCAGAAGCAAACAAGGGCTCGTTGACCTGAAGTCTTGAGAGTTGAACTTGAGAAATGATATCACTGGGGCTCTTTCCTCATTTGTCTTTCAGGTGTCTCTGCATTCTTGATGAATCCTATTCTTTCCTGCAGGCAGCTTCTGTAGGAAGTTCTGGCTATGCACATCCTTACAGGAAAAAAAGTTCTTTCTTCAGAATCCATGTATTTCAGGGAGGACCGCTTGGTCCTGCTCATGTCATTTGCCCTCTCCTGACCACCGCGATGGCCGGGGGGTGTGGGAGTATGGGGCAATAGGTGGGATCGAGGCAGGCAAGCTGCACCTGGTCCACATGACGTGCCTTTCCCATGGCATCAGGAAAAGGAAGGCAAAGGATGACAGATCAAAGCTGTAAACATATGTCCTGTGTTTTATTTTCTTTGACTAGCTTTGCAAGTCCAATAAGGTTCTATCTATTATACTGGACTTTTCTTCTGTTTCTTTAGGTTTATTTGCTCATTTATTCTAGCTTCTTAAGTTGTAAGCTTAGTTAATTTTTGTCTTGTTTCCTAATATATTTATGACTAAACTTCCTCTAAAACCTCCTTTGACTATTTTCTACCTTATCATGTGTGCCTGTGTGAGGTTTTTGTTGGGGGAGGGTTGGGGAGAAGTTGGGGGACAGCATTGTATCTATCAGCTTGGCATGTAGTTTTCTCCTACCTCTGAATGATAACCTCTTTTTTACTCTGTCTTTTAATCTCTATCCCTTATCAGCCGCATCACTTATGTGGGTTGTAGCTAAGAAACCTGACAGAGGTCAGGTCCTTATAGTCCACATACTACTTCTTTTTGCCATTCTCTGAAGCTGGATCCTACTCCTCCTTTCCCGGGTGTGAGTAGATCTCCCAGAAGGAGCTGAGCATCTGAGAGACACACCCCGTCCCCTCAGCTCCCCCCACCGCCCGTGCCATGGCAGGCCTGATGGCACCCACTCCTCTTGCAGATGTGAGAACTCACCTGGCCAGCCAGCTCCTGTCCCCTGGGGCTTCCCCGCGCAGCCCCTCAGTCTTGTGCACTCAGCCACCCGTATGCATGTACCAAGGAATGCAAGTGACAACCATGTGTTTTTTGTCCTTCAATCTGCAAATGTAGTGAAATACTTAAGTGCATTTTCTCATTTTAAAACATCCCTCCATTCCAGGAATAAAACAGTCAAGATGTGTTTTTGAAACATTGCTAGATTTGGTTTTCTGATATTTTGGTAGTTTGGGCATCCAAGTTCATAAGTGAAATGGCTTAAGCTTTTCCTTTCCTGTACTGCCCTTGTCTGGTTTTTGAATCAAGGAAATACCAATCTTATGAGGAAACTATGAATTGGAGTGTTCTGTTTTGTAAATTTTCCTCAGAAGAATTTGTATAAGATTGGAATTTTGCATTTCTAAACTTTTTAGTGAAATTTGGTGTAAAACCAACTGTACCTGGCATATTTTTGGAGTGTGGTTAGGTTTCTTTATATTTCCTAATTTTATCTCTGGGTTTCAAATTTATTAGCATAAAGTTATTTGTAGATTTGCCTCGTGTGTGTAATCTTGACTATATCTGAATGTACATCTCTTTTTTATATCTAATATTGCTTATTTAATGCTTTCTCTTTAACCTGTCAATCTTGACAGTTCATTTATTAATCTCTTCAAAGTACCAACTTTGAACCTCATTGTTAGCTTTTCATTCAGCTTTTGTGATCATTTCCCCTCTCCTGCTCCTTTGGATTTATCCTGTAGTTCTTTTTCTAACCCTTTTGGTTGAATGCTTAGCTCATTAATTTTCAGCTTTACCTCCTCCCCCACCCCAAACTTATTCAGGGAGATTTCAAACCTAAAGAAAAATGGAAAGAATTGTAAAATAAGTACCTGTATACCCTTCAACAGGGTCACTAATTCCTAATATTTTGCCACAATCTATTTCTCTGTACACACACAAGCAGTTTTTATACGTAGTTGTTAGATATTTTTTACGCACTTTAAATGAAAACACTCTAATGCTTTTTTTTGTTTGTTTGTTTTTTTAAGAATTCAGGCCAGTTATTCTTTTAAAGTGTCCCATATTCTGGATTTTTCCAATTGTTTTTGCATGCTTAGCCTCAGGTAAACAAATTTAGCAAAAATACCACAGAGGTAACACCTTCTTACCACATCAGCAGGTACAGAGGTTATGAGTTCTTAACAGAGGTGACACCTCCCTGTGTCACCTGGATGCCCATGGTGACTGGATGCCCAGCTATTTGTGATGCTAATTTTGTTCACTTGGTTAAATAGGTGACTTCTAGATAATTTCTTTGTAAAGCGTACTATTTTCCCTTTGTAATTAGTAGGTAA
>PVIY010055960.1:0-13506 GCA_004026745.1 Myrmecophaga tridactyla | reverse complement strand
AGTTTGAAATGCTAGTGATAAATGAAAGCAAGGGGTAAGGTGTATGGTAGGTATAATCTTTTTTTCTGTATTATCGTTTTATTCCTTTTTCTGATGTCTTTTTATTTCTTTTTCTAAATCGATGCAAATGTTCTAAGAAATGATGAATATGCAACTATGTGATAATATTAAGAATTACTGATTGTATATGTAGAATGGAATGATATTTTAATGTTTTGTTAAGTTTTTTAATTAATAAAAAAGTTTATAAAAAAAGTAATAGGGGGAACAAATGTTAAAATAAATTTAGTTTGAAATGCTAGTGATCAGTGAAAGGGAGGGGTAAAGGGTATGGTGTGTATAATTTTTTTTCTGTTTTTATTTTATTTCTTTTTCTGTTGTCTTTTTATTTCTTTTTCTGAATTGATGCAAATGTTCTAAGAAATGATCATGATGATGAATACGCAACTATGTGATGATATTGTGAATTACTGATTATATATGTAGAACGGAATGATTATATGTTAAGAATGTGTTTCTTTCTTGTCATTTTTTTAATTTAAAAATTAATAAAAAAATTAAAAGAAAAAAAAAATCACTAGCTTGCAAATATTGAACTACACTTACCCTGTCCCAGTCCTTGGTCCCAAATTTAAAATGGTTCTTTTTATAGAAACCAAAGTTGCCTAAACCTCCTTCGGTTCTCACTTGCTCTAGCTCATTAGAATAAGAAGATACTTTTCTGTACTGCCCACATGGTTTTCTGCCCTGTTGAAATCTGTATGTATCAAAACTACAGCACAAAAACACTGTCTAAAGGCCGCAGGCAGAAGGAAAGGGGTCATCCTAGCCCCACCTGCCCTTTGCCCTTTCAAGTGCTCATCAATCACTTCTCCCCCTTGAAGTTGTTCCCCGAGTAAGAGGTGCTTCATTTTCCTATGCACAGTTCTAAGATGACACAGCACATGAAAAATGAATGCAATGGAAGAGAACTAAGTTTGCAGAGCAGTGTCTGTACTATCAAAGAGAATGCAGGAAGACATGGAGGGAGGCTGAGTGACCAGCACAGAACATTTACCCTAAAACCTGGCCTGAGAATGGCTTTTGAGACATCCCACTGCTTATGGTCACTGCTGCCAAGTCCACTTTTCCACAGGTTCAGAAGCTGAAGAATAGCAGAGTTGATATTCTCATTTATCACAGGAGCAAACTGGGGCCTAGAGAGAGGAAATGTTTGCTCCAGGCCTGAGGCCTGGTTTGTGACAGCAGTAGGACATGAACTGCCATGTGTGAGTGCTGGGTCAGATTTATTTCTTTCTAATGCACTATGTCACGTCTACTGCTACCAACCCACCTGATTACTCAGATGGTCAACAGAACTGCCAGAGAAATGTTTGTGCCAAAAATTCAGATGTTTCCATCATGGGTACCATGGGTTGCTTTGCCAATATGGCTGAAACTATTTCAGTCACTTTCTGTCACTCCAGGAAGCCCACAGGCTGCACTCAGGTGTGGGGGATTTGGGCCATCAAGTACTTTATTTAGTCTCTCCGGAAAAATGAAACTGTCAATTAAATATTAATCACATATAAACCGTGGATCTAAATCAGTAGGGGAATCATCAAGCAGGAAGAATCATTTTTAAATGCAGAAATTTTTTTACCAAAAATTTTCAAAGGCCTCTCCTCTTGCTCTCTGTCCCCTGCCAAGTAAATTGATTTCAAAACAAAAACAAAGCTTCTATTTTCCAAGCACAATGACAATGTCTAACCAGAAGTTTCTGCGGAGATCTTGAATGGAAAAATTCAGTTTCTTAAATCGTTCTAAATCTTAGCCTCTGATTGGGTTCATTAATAAACATGCTGATTTTGTTACAGGGAGAGACATATGGTATAATCCGCTAACAGGAAGAAGTATTTTGCATTTTATTATAGAAAACAAACATGCAAACAGGTTCTCACAGATGGTTTTCTTAGCTTCTGGGAGGGAAAAAAGCTTAATAATGCTTGAAACTAGATTTTCTCTTTAACAATAAAAAAATATCCTCATACATCTCTAGTGGAACAGCTTATAAATTAGATTAAGTTCCACTCCAAGGTTTTAACAATTTAGAACTCACTTTTTCTCTGGTTTAAACACACACACTCTCTGTCTCCTCTACTCCCTTCCCCTCTTCCTTCTCCTCTTAGAAACATCAAGTTGCTCAGAGAGGCAAAGATAATTCAGCAACACCTCACTTAGCCATCATCATAAAGGAATAAGGTTTTTCTCACAAATAAATTTTCCAGATAATTGATGCTAACCCTTTAAAGTCATAAAATTGGTAGTGATGGTAGTTTTCTTTTTTTAATAGACTTTATTTTTTAGAACGGTTTTAGATTTATAGATAAATTGAGATGATAATGGTGTTCCCACATGCCCCACACCCAGTTTCCCCTCCTACTTACATCACATACTAGTATGCTACACTTGTTACAATTACTGAACAAGTAATGATTCCTTATGATTAAATATAAGCCCACAGTTTATTCAGATTGCCTTAGCTTTTATTTATTTTCTTTTTAACTGTTCAAGATCCCATCCAGGGTACTACATTACATTTAGCTGTCATGTCTCTTTAGGCTCCTCCCAGGCTGTGGCGGTTTCTCAGACATTTTTTGTTTTTGATGACCTTGGCAGCTTTGTGGAATACTGGTTAGATATTTTGTAGGATGCCCCACTCTTGGCATTTGATGTTTTTCTCATGATAACATCGGGATAATGATTTGGGGGAGGAAGATCACAGAGGTAAGGCGGCTTTTTCATCACATCATATCAAGGGTATGTACTGTTAACATGATTTATGATTACTGATATTGACCTTGACCACTTGGCTGAGTTAGTATATTTCAAGTTTCTCCATTATAAAGTTATTCCATACCTCCTCCTCCTCCCTGTCCCTTTCCTTCTTTGGAAGGAAGCTACTACGTGCAGACCTAAGGATCTGTATTTGATCATTTATTTTTATCAGTATGGACTTATGGATATTTATTTTACACTTTGGATCATAACCCAATTTTACTTTATTTTACTGTTCAAATTGTTCTAGGCTTGACCATTGGGAGCTCTTTTAGTTGGCTTCTGTGCTCCTTTGATATACACCATTGATGTTTCTTTTTCTTCTTTCTTTCTTTCTGGCACTACTAGATATTCAAGGCTTATCTTTCCTATCCTAATACTAGATAAGAAATTTCTCCAAAAAGCCTTAATTCCTTACCCTGGAAAATGTATTAGAAACCAAGATCTGGGCCCTAATTACGTTTGTTGCTACTATGGGAACATTTCTTTTAGGTGCTCTCAGCTGACTGAGCACAGCAATAAATATGTGTATACTAACCTATGTACATACACATATCTGAATATTTCTACATGTAATCACCTTTATTTGTATTAGACAACATATTGATGTCCAACCATTACTAATACATTACCACATGGATCCTTCTAGCCTTCTCTCCTTGTTTATCTGTAAATTCCCACTTTAACAGTGAGGAACCTGGCTTGATGGTGGGTTCTTAAATTTTACTTTATTACCTTTTCACTTTTTGCTAATTCCTTATAAATATCTTTTAAAGAAACTAAGAGAACTAATGTGCTCATTCTGCAGTGAATGAGATCTAACCTTTGTGAGGACACACAATTATCACTGTGAAAAATAACTGATCAGCTCAGTTATTAATCTTCAGCTCAGAAACCAAAATCGAAATCTAAAAAGATCCTGCCAGGCTAGAAGAACGGGTTCACTCTAGTAATCAAGAATTTAGTAGGGGTAATTATAAAAGATAATACTTGAATCTAATTCATCAGCACCGAAGAAACGTATGGGGCAACTGACTCACCTATCCAATGCCCTCAGAGCCTACTACCAAGACTGAAGAGACCCTTCAAGTGGCCTTCCGACAGTGCTTTTAAATTCTTGAATGCGAGGCTTGCATTGGTAGATGGACAGGGAATATATTTGGCATGTTTAATGCTACTTTAGTTTACTCCTTCACTGTCAGCTATCGCCCTTCCACTTTTTGGTGTCCTTTGTGTTTAATTCTTTGATATGACTCTTCTCCAATCCCCTTTCTAAAGCATAACTGCTAAAACACCAGGAAACAAAATACCCATGCCTGTTAAAACAACATGTAGGCTTAGAGATGAGTTCCTTGGGGACTCAGGCTTTCCAGTGGGTACATAAGTGATCTTGGCTGTGTGGTATCTATCTCTGTCACTCAGGGCATGTTTGTTTCAGGGGCTTTTATGTTTGCTTGGTCAGGTTGCTGAAATAGCCACCCACTAAGAGAAGTTTCAGGAAACCACAAGTCTATGCAAAGTGGCGTGTTTATTCCTATGTTAGAACAGTTATCGTCTCCCTTCTTCCTCCAAGGACCTTATCTGAAATTGGGCAAGTTGGCTATTTTGTTCCCTCCTCTATATCATAAATGTAATCATGGAAATTTGCCAAAAATTAGGTGAGCGCTATTCCTTAAAAATCTGTACCAGTTAATAAAAAGAAATAAAAGGCAACCATACTGGAAAGGAAAAAGAAAAACTGTCTTTATTCACAAGCACCATAGACCTTCCTGTATCTAAAATTTCCTAAACATTAATAAAACAAAGTTGCAGTATATAAGATCAACATATGAAAATCAACTGTATTTGTATATACAAGCAATGAAAATTCAGAAGTGAAATTAAGAAAATCCCATTCACAATAACAGCAAAAAGAATTAAATATTTAGAATAAATTTAACAAGAAAAAATGCAAGACTTGTGCACTGAAAATTACAAAATATTGCTGAGAGAATTAGAGCAACTTTAAATAAATGGAAAGCCATTCCATGTTCATGGATTAATTGACTCAATATTGTTAAGGTGGCAATTCTGCCCAAATTGAACTGCAATCAGTATAAAAACTCCAGAAGACTTTTTTTTTGGTAGAAAATGACAATCTGATCCCAAAGTTTACATACAAATGCAAAGGACCCAAATTAGCCAAAACATTTTGAAAAAGAACAAAGTTGGAGGACTCACATTGCCCAATTTCAAAACATACTACAGGGCTACAGTCATTCAAACAGTTTGACAGTGACATAAGGAAAAACATATAGATCATAGGAACAGAATTGAGAATCCAGAAATAAATCTTTATATTTATGGTCAACTTACTTTGGACAAAGGTACCAAGCCATTTAAATTAAGAAAGGATAATCTTTTCAACAAAAGGTAATAGGATAGCTGGACATCAACATGCAAGAGAGTGAATTTAGACCCTTACATTACACTATACATAAAAAGTAATTAAATCATAGATCTAAATACAAGAGCCAAAATTACAACACTTCTAGGAGTAAACATGTAAGAAAGCCTCTATGACTTCAATTAGGCAGAGTTCTTAGATACAATAAAAGCATGATCTACAAAAGAAAATTGATAAAATAGATTTCATCAAGATGAAAAACTCTTGTGTTTCAAAAGACACCATTAAGAAAATGAAAAGATAAGCCATTGACTGGGAGAAAATATTTGTAAATCATATACCTGATAAAGGACTTCTATCCAGAATATATAAAGAACTCTCAAACATAAATGGTAAACAACCCAAATGTCTGTCAACAGATAAATTCATAAACAAACTGTAGTCTATGCCTACAGTGGAATATTATTCAGCGATAAAAAGGAATGAGGTTCTGATACATGCTTCAATGTGGATGAATTTGAAAACATTATGCTAAGTGAAAGAAGCCAGACACAAAAGGTCACATATTGCAAGGGTCCATGAATCTGAAATACCCAGAATAGGTAAATCCACAGAAAGAGAAAGCAAACTGGTGGTTGTCAGGGGATGTGGGGAGAGGAAAATAGGGAGTGATTGCTTAATGGGTAACGGGTTTTATTCAAAAGCAGTAAGAATTACTTAGAACTAGATTAAGGTGGTGGTTGTATAACATTGTGACTGTACTTAATGCCAATGAATTATTCCATGGTTAATTTTATGTTGTATGAGTTTTACCTCACTAAACGTATTTTTTAATCAATTATAAGAAGACAAACACCTTACTAAAAACTGGACAAATGATTAGTGTACTGTTCAGCAATGAAAGGGAACTGATGATACAGGCTACATACAACATGGGTGAACCCCAAAACATTATGCTAAATGAAAGAAACCAGACGCAAAAGACTATGAATTATATGAGTTCTTCTATGAAATCTGGAAAAGGCAAAATATAGACACAGAAGACAGATTAGTGGATGCTGTAGGCTGAGGGTAATAATGGGGATTGACTGACTGCAAATGGGCATGAGGGATTTTATTCAGGAAATAAAAATGCTCTAAAACTGAACTGGGGTGATGGTTACACAACTTTAAGCTTCCTAAGAATCACTGAATTGTATACATGCAGTAAGGATGAATTTTATGGCATGTAAATTATACTTGAATAAAGCTGTTAAAACAAGCTGAAAAATATTACGTACACTATAATTACATTTAAAAAGAAATGAAAACATAAAACAAAAAAGCAAAAGAAAATAAAATCTAAAACTGAGCTGCACAGGCAAGGCCCACATAAAAGGGCTTGGGTAGCCAGGCAGTACACACTTATGCTGGCTCTTGAGAGCAGAGCTGGGAGGAGCTTTTCTCTCAGTACTTAATGCACTTCTGCGCTTGAGTATTTTTTATAACAAGCATGCATTATGTAAAAATTTTTAAATTAATTTTTTACCTGCATTTTTACTAATCCATAATTAAAGTTTAATTTTGGTTAACAGCCCAAGCAGATAACATTCTTTCATCACATATGCACTAGCACAGGGAGACTATGCTAAAGGCACTTGTTACACCTTATTATTTGTTTATAACTTTTTAATATGGAAAATTTCAAATATATTCCCAAGTAGAAAGAACAGTTTCATAATCTCCCATGTAACCATTTCCTAACTTTGACAATTATCAACTCACAGCCAATCTTGTTTAATCTTTACTTGTTTCCACTTCCCCCTTGCCTTATATTAAGGCTTGGAAGAACTAAGTAGCCTATTATGCTGAGATGCAAAAATGGAAACATAAACCCCTCTGAGATGGTGAAATGTCTGAATGTGGAGAAGCAGAGATAAATTCTGTGAGAATGCTCCTCTAGCCATAAGATAGTTTCTCTTCCCAGGAGAAAAGGCTTGGGTGAGACAGACGGGAGGAAGAACATGGTTGACTTGAGAGGTCAAAAAGAGATTTTGCTGTTCACATAGGGCTGTTCCTGGTCAAACATACTGGGACATTTTTCTAGGAATAATCTGCTTATCCATGGAAGGTGAATGAGGTTAACTTTCCCAGGGCACTGCGGTACCACTTCAAGCACTTGGATGAAATTCTTTACCAAGTGCTGTCTCTTCTGGCCCTGGAAGAACTAACCACCTCACAAGAAACAGTCGTTTGTGCCTCAGGCCAGTTATGAGATTAAACACCCTGTGAACTCCAGCTGCGTAGGAACTTGACTCCCAAAAATGGGATACCTAAACCGTCAAGGCTCTTCTGTGCTTGGCCATGCCCTAGCCCAGCAACCGTACTCCAAAGCTAGGCATGCCTGCTAGCTCAGGGACCATCCCCCAGCCGACCACCTTCTGACCTGCACCCTGGCGAGATCTCTGCCTGAGTCCCTTTATCTCTGAACCTTGATATTCCCTTACTCTCAGCGCTTTCCCACAGATGATTTGGTTTTTAAATGCAGGGCCTTCTCGAAATACTGTTCCCTGAATCATTATCTTGGATGAAAGTGCTAGAATGAAGGCATCAAGGAAGGGAGATTTCAGGTCTAGCCAAGCCCAGGCTTTTTGGACTATAAGACAAGGTACTCCATATCCTTGTTTTCATGAGAAGAGAGTTTAGTTCCCAAGCACATAGATCCCAGGCTCCTCCAACTATGTTTAGCCCCTTCAATATGTAAGACAAGCTTCAGAACTCAGAACCAGGAAAACAAGCCATGTTTATTTGATGGAGAATGTGATCAGCTGCCATCAGCCCCCTAGCGTACCCTGAAGCCATCCGAATCTCAAGTGAATCCTGCTAAAACTCCAAAGCTAATTACTTTGTCAATCTGAAAACGCACCTCTGAAATGAAAATCAACATAGCCTCTTTGTGGCCAAAGAGGAAAGTCATTATTATTATTACTATTATTTAATTTTTATTGTTGTAAAATATATACAACATGAAATTTTCTACGTTAACCACTTGCATGTGTACCATTAATCCAGTGATATTAATTATATTCACAATATTGTACTATCATCAGAACCATCCATGACCAAAACTTTTTCATTACCTCAAACAGTCGTCTAAATTTATTAAGCAGTAACTCCCCATTCCCTACCTTTGTCCTCAGGCCTGATACCTGAGATCTACTTGCCGTAAGTGAAATGAAACACTGTCTGTCCTTTTGTCTAGCTTATTTCCCTCAACATGATGCCTTTAAGGGTCTTCCATGTTATCACTTTCCTGCTTTTTAAAGCAGAATTCACTGAAGGTTGAAAAGAATGACAATGTTAGTCTAGTGTTTGAGGGTAATTATCTGAAGTTGTATTTGTGTTACAATGTAGAGTAAGAAATTGAGTTAATCATGAGAAATCAGTCTTGCATATTTTTTAACAAAATTAGTGTATGTGTGTGTTTGCTCTTTAAAAAGACTGTACAAACATCTAATAATTGAGAATTTATTAAGTTTTCTATTTCAGGTTATGTTAAAGTTTTATTATGTTCTATTTTTACTTTATTCTGCTTGGATCTTAAATGGAGCAATTTAAAATTATCATGCTAGGTGCTTTTTCCAATATATGCAAACTGCTTCAATAGCTCTTTTAAATCTTATAGTAGGGGTAATTTCTTGGGTGACTGATAAGATTACAGAAAGTCATGAGAAACGTAAGCCCATATTTCATATTGTAACTGTTTCAATAGTATTGCTATAAATTCCAGAATTTTAAAAGCTGCAGTTTACTTTGCTATTATATGTGTAATGCCCTGAATTTCTATTACTTCAGATTATTTTTCTCCATTTCCTCATGGATCTAGCTTGCTTTTGTTTTGAACATTTTGTTTTTATAGCAATTGTCATTTTTTTTAGTGTCCGATTCAGTGATATGATTATTATTTTTAAAATCCTAACTGTAATCGTGCCTTTCCTGTGTGACCTTGAGAAAGAAACTTAACTTCTCTGGTTCAAACTCTTCCAGTTACATCACCACTGAGTCAGAGGCCCTTATTAAGGCTGGTTAAAGCTAAGTGAGATTTTAGGTATTTATTCTTTTTTTTGGGAGCCAATGGCCCGATCTTTTTTTTTTTTTTTTTTTTTTTAACATGGGCAGGCACCAGGAAACGAACCCGGGTCCTCCAGCATGGCAGACGAGCATTCTTGCCTGCTGAGCCACCGTGGCCCGGTATTTATTCTTGATGTCTGTGACTGGTCACCAGGAAACCTTTCTTAATGTCCAGTATATCATTTTCCAGTCTGACGACTTTAAATACCCCAAGATCTCCATTTGATTCTCAGCAATAAACAGATTTGCCAGGCTTTTACTCCTGGTGCTTTGGCAGCAAACCTCCTTTTAGGTAGTCCTTAACTTTTAAGTATAAAATCCAGGCACCAAATCCTAAAGTAGAAAAGACATACATAATTTGGGTTAATTAAAATGCCTCCAAGTGAACAGGTGACAGATGTCAAGCCTCCTGGCACCAGGAAGAAAGCACTGCAACAGACTATTAGGATTCCTGTGCTAATCAGGTAATAGTAACTTGGGTAATTAGCAAATCACACCAAATCTTGTTTAAGTCCCAAATCTCATTTAGAGCCTTTTAGAGACACTGTTTAAATACAAAGGACACACTCTCCTACGGAGGAAAGATGCCTGCTTACTGGGGCAGACATCCCAGCTTCCTTCTCTATTAAATCCATTTTAATTATGAACTCTCAAGATTTAATTCGCCAAAACCTTAAAGAGAGAGTACTTGTCCCTTTGCTTTTGCTAAGGAGTCAAGAAGCCCTAGACTCTGGAATTCAGATGGCCTTCAAAGACCCAGCAAGTCTCAAATCAGAAATAAGGTGACGGCCTTTGTCACTGGTCTACCAAGCATTCCCATACCGTTAGGAAAACTCCTCCTTTGCCTACTTTTAATTCATATGTAAGGGATCCAAACAATTAACACCCTCTACAAGAGGAGGCCCTTGGTTCTGAGCCCAGGGGCAATAAAGTTACCATAATGCCTGGTGCACTGGCATACTCACAACCCCAGCTCATTGGCCAGCATGCTAAGGTTGGAGCAACAACTCAGGCCTGTGCTTCAGAGTCCCTCCCTCCTCAAGCTCATTATTTTAAACCATTTTTATAGAGTCCTTTACAACACTCCTCCCCCATTTGGATCTAAAAGTACATCTGAAACATTACTGAATTCCAATCCTGTCATCCTGCTCAGAATAGCTCCTACAGGGCTTGTTTCTACAAGACAGTCGGTTTAAGCCTAGGGACTATTGGGTGTCACTTATCCATGTTCCTTTTTATCTAGAGAGTGTCAGAAAAATGATATTAAGGTCTAAGCATTGCCTCAGTGTCCAGCTGTCTCGCCTCCTTGGTGCTTAGAACTTAATCTATTTTCCCCACTTATTTCTATTTATAGTCGCTTACCCAATCACCACCATTCTGGAGAAGGGAGAGGTCAGGGAGATGCTGTCATGGAGAGGAGAGGAACCTGAAGTCAGCTTTGGGCAGCAGGATCAGACAACCTGGATTTAAGACAGAGCTCAGCTACTTTATATAACTGGGTGACTTTGGACAAGCCTTACAGTCTTATACTAACAGAGTTACCGTCTGTTTGATGGGAGCAAGACTATTTCTCCACTGACTACAGAGGGATATGAGAAATAAAGGAGAGAATGCATCAAGCAAGCCTGCTGAGGAGAGGCAGTGCCACCTAGCAAGCCTGAGGCACCACCTGGATATAGAGACCTCACCTCCCATTCTCAAAGGGAAACTGCTTGCCTGGCTTGTTGGTTTCTACACAGCACTGCAGGAACTGACCAGCTATTCTCAAGGAGAATCCTGTGTAGTCAGTGTCCTGCTTGAAGATAGGTTTAGGAGAGCAAGGTGGTGGAAAGAAAAAATATTAGGATTAGGAGTTAAGGTACTTGGGGTCTAGGTACGATTCTATCGCTAAACTATGTTAACGAGTGATTTGGAAAATAAAGCAAATTTTCAGGAAGATAGCTGGTGAACTCCCAGAAAGGAAAACAGTGATTCCCAAAGACAACATGGATTTATGAAGAACAGGTCATTAGAACAAGACTTTTTTCAGAGGGCTATGAGTTTGCTAAATTTGGGAAATAATGTAGATAAGGCATATCTGTATTCAGTGACACATAAATGAGCTTTCACGTGAAATTCAAGGGGTCAAGACAGAGAAACGTGGTTTGGAACAAAATGCAATTTGGTGAATTCATAAATGCTTGAATGATGTGCCCAAAAGGAGCAGATGAAGCTCTCTATCTAATAGTGTGTTCTTTTTTTCACACTATCAGGTTCCACATTCATATCAGCAAAAACAAACGAACAAAAAAACCAATTGATGATGATTGCGGGACATTATCTGATGACAAGTTGCTGCAAACAGCAAGCTTTTTGTCACCTTTCAAACTTCGCATATGCAGTTCCAACTGCCTGGAACATTCTTCCCTAGCTCTTCCATTGGCCAACTCCTATTCACAAATATCACATTGCTAGTCTCTTAGGCTCCTCTGAGTTTCTGCATCTCCCATCTCATGTGTTGGCATAATAGATTGGGATTGTGCAGTCAACGGTCTGCCTCTACCAACAAACTCCTTGAGGACGATGACTGTTCTTGCCTAACTCTCCACAGTATTCACAGGCCCAGCACAACATCTGGCACATATGGCTTTGAATTTGCATATGACACAAAGCTGGGAATGGCAGTATATTGGATCATACAACAAAGAACCAAATTATCTTAAGAGACTAAAAGAATGGGTAAATTATGATAAGATGACCTTTAATTAAGAGTAAATGTACTTTGCACATAGGTTCAGAAATGACAAATACACAGGTCTAGCTGAAACAGACATGCTTAACAGCTATATATGTGAAAAAAGACTCAAATTAAAGTTGGAATAAACCAAGGCTCGTGAGAAAGTACCGAAAGAGCCAATACCAGTAAAAGGCAACAGGAGTCCCTGTCAAGGGCCACGATAGCCTCTCACCCCATTCTAGGTAGCTCAGATCTCAGAATGAACAAACTACAGCAAGTCTAGAGGAAAGCAGCTAGAATGACATAGTGATGGAAAACCAAGAAATATGAGGAATGGCTGAAAGAAGTAAATGCATTAAAGAAAAACTTAGCTAAGAATATGACAACTGCTGTAGAACGTCTGGAGGAGTACCAGATGGTGAGCAGACTGGATTTACTCTATGTGGATATAGAAAGAGTAGAACCAATGGGAAAAAGCAACAGAGAGCAATTTTATTTCATATAGTGGGGAAAACCTCATATATTAGAGCTATTCTCAGGGTACTTGCTCAGGACTAAGCTTTCCAGCACAGGATTCAATCAGACCACCCCTCTCTGGTGACGCTGAAGACATTTACAAAGGTAAAGGTCCGCATTAGACAACCTCTCGAGTGCAAATCAAGCCTGGGATTCTGTCACCCGAAGGAAGTCATCCTCTACCTCTGTGCTTCATCTTTCTCATGGATCAGAGGAAAAGGCAGGCATAGCCAGGGTTTGCAGGGAGAGGCTGAATGCTGTTCAGGTTTGAGATATGTTGGCATCAGCAGCTGATGGCTCCTTCACTGCACTCACTGGAGATGTGAGCCCCATAATGCCTGAGGAGACCAACACTCAGCAGCTCCAAAACCAATAATGTGAATCTGGAAACCCAGAGGGACAGCCAGTAAATAGAGCATGTGATCTCCAACCTCTCCTTAAAGACAAAGCCTAAATGGCTCCTACACCAAAGACATCCGGGCAGGCAAAAATGGCTTTCACCAAAATCCAAGAAAGCATTTTGTGCTTCCCCAGTTGGCTGCTGAGATGAAGGGCTTTTTGTTCTTCAGTGGGGGTATGTAAATTCTTGGCACTGCTGGGTGAAAGCAAAGAGACTATTTTCATGAAAAGGCATTGCGCAATAGGCTGCTCACATACCTGCAAGTGGGGTAGCTCTGCCCTTACCAAAGACAGAGGCTGGGAGCAAGAAGCACTTTCTTCCCCTGAGTTTTCTGGAACCTTTTGCAAATCCAGGAGGACAACCACCATCTCCTTCAAAAACCCCCCAAACAACAACCCTACCACCCAAGAAGAAGGACTGTGAAGTATTTTATTTTCAGTTTAGCTAGGCTGCTGGAGGTAAAGGACCAAGCAGAAGGCAGGGTGCCAGGAGTTCCTTTTCCCTGAGGCCATCGTCCAAAAACAACTAAGAAAAATGAGACTGGAAAAAAAAAAAAAGAAA
>PVIY010055959.1:0-13574 GCA_004026745.1 Myrmecophaga tridactyla | reverse complement strand
AGTCCTCTTGGGGGAATGGTGGGAAAGGGGGAAAATTCAACTTCCCCAAGTGGAGAATTCTTGATATTCTCCCAAGCAATGGGAACAACCAAAGCAATAAGCTGAGCCCTCAATCTTGGGGTTTGCTCATATGAAACTTATCCTCACAAACGATAGGTTAGGCCTACTTAAAATTAGTCCTAAGAGTCACCCTCAAGAGAATGTCTTTTGTTGCTTAGATGTAGCCTCTCTCTCAGCCAGCATGACCAGCAAACTCACTGCCCTCCACCCCTCTACATGGGACATGACTCCCAGGGGTGTGGACCTTCCTGGCAATGTGGGACAGAAATCTTAGAATGAGCTGGGACTCAGCACAAAGGGATTGAAAAAAACCTTCTTGACCAAAAGAAGGAAGAGCAAAATGAGACAAAATAAAGCTTCAATGGCTGAGAGATTTCAAACAGAGTTGAGAGGTTATCCTGGAGGTTATTCTTATTCATTAAATAGATATCACCTTTTTAGTTAAGGCGTAACAGAGAGAGGCTGGAGGGAACTGCCTGAAAATGTAGAGCTGTGTTCCAGTAGCCATGTTTCTTGAAGATGATTGAATAATGATATCGCTTTCACAATGTGACTGTGTGATTGTAAAAACCTTGTGTCTGATGCTCCTTTTGTCTACCTTATGGATAGATGAGTAAAATGTATGGATTAAAAATAAATAAATAATAGGGGAACAAATGTTAAAATAAATGTAGTAGATTGAAATGCTAGTGATCAATGAAAGGGAGGGGTAAGGGGTAAGATATGGATGAATTTTTTTCTGTTTTCTTTTTATTTCTTTTTCTGAATTGATGCAAATGTTCTAAGAAATGAACATGATGATAAATACACAATTATGTGATGAAAAAAGAATGTTCACATTGTTTGTTGATTGGTTTTATTAATTAAAATTTAAAAAAGAAAAAAGTTAGGCATGTTCTTTCTCTATTTCTGGGTAGTCACACCAACCACATGGAACGAGGAAATGAAACACAAATTTCAGAATTTCATCTTCTGGGATTTTCAGAGGAACCAGAATTGCAGATGTTCCTCTTTGGGCTCTTCCTGTCCATGTACCTGGTCACCATCTTTAGGAACCTGCTCTACATCCTGGCCACCATCACTGACTTCCACCTCCACATGCCCATGTACTTCTTCCTCTACAACCTGTCCTTTATCGATATCTGTGTGTCCTCCACCATCATCCCAAAGGTGCTGGTGAACATTCACACTCAGAGGAGAGTCATAACCTATGCCAGCTGCCTCACCCAGATGTCCTTTTTCATACTCTTTGTAGTTCTGGATGACTTCCTCCTGGTCGTGATGGCCTATGACCACTTTGTGGCCATCTGTCACCCCCTGCACTACATGGTCATCATGAACTCCCAGCTCTGTGTCCTGCTGATTCTGGGGTCCTGGATCACAACTGTCCTGTATGCTTTGTTACAAAGCTTATTGGTGTTGTGGCTGTTCTTTTGTGCATACTTGGAAATCCCCCACTTTTTCTGTGAATATAACCAGATAGTACAACTTTCCTGTTCTGACACATTCGTCAATGACATATAGATATATATTTGCAACTGGATTTCTGGGTGGAGGGCCATTCATTGGAATCATTTTCTCCTATTATAAGATTGTTTCCTCCGTACATTTAATCTCATCAGTTCTGGGGAAATATAAAGCATTTTCCACCTGTGTGTCTCACCTCTCAGTTGTCTCCCTATTTTACAGTACAAGCATAGGTGTGTACATTAGTTCTTTTGCTAATCATCACGCACATGCAAGTGCACCAGCCTCAGTGATGTACACCATTGTCACACCCATGCTGAACCCCTTCATATACAGTCTTAGGAATGAAGACATAAAGAAGGCTCTGAGGAGATTCCTTTTGGGAAAGACATAAAATGTTCATTGGTTCTGGGGCAGACAATGTGCCATGATTGTAGTGCTCAAAGTCTGAAAGTGATAAATTATGATTCTTTGAATTTTCATGGACTCAGAGTCAGTTATGACCTTAGATGTGATTATATAATTTATGCTATTAATAAAGTGAAAACATTCTTGGTTTTCATGTGCAAGATGTTTCATGTATTGGGGTGCAGGACTGAGTTTTGAGTTCTGGCTTATTTTAATAGAAACTATATAAGACATTGTCTATTACTCTAAACAAAATATCTGTCCTTTATCTAAATTTAGTTATAAGCATTGATATTTTTGTTACTAAGCATTCTATGCATTGACTCTATCATTCAATTTTTATAGCATTATTGCTCAAAATTCAATTCGATCCTTATGATGAAGTGTTGACTTACACAACAGCTTTAAATTCTGCATTATAATTCCTCTGGGAATGGAGTGTTCTGAGTCAGGGAACAAGTTATTTCTGAACACTCATTCATGTCCAGGCAACATCTCGTGCTCACTCTAAAGAGACTCTCAGTGGTAGCCTCTTTTTAATAAACTTATCATAACTCAACTTAAATAACTGTGTGATCAGGGATGATTTCATCATATGTCTGAAATCTCAAAATAAATAGCATTGCATTATTCTGACTGTCCTCTGTTCTGTTTACATTGATTATCATGTCTTAGCTATTGCTTCATAAAAGGCCATCCAAAAATTAAATGATTGAAAAAAATGCCTTTATTATCACATCCATGTCTCTGGTTTGTATTTGGGTTGATCTCTGCAGAGCTCTTCATGGATCTGTATTCAGCTGTGCATCAGTAGCTAAGGCCATGCTGATTCCAGATGTTCTCTTTTGCACACCTGTGCTTTTCTGGATATAGGCTGGTTTAGGGTGGCCTTTGCTGGGACAACTGGCTTCAGCTGCACGTGTCATCATCTTACAGCAGGTACTCTGGAGTTGTTCACTGGCAGGATCAGGGCTCCAAGAAAGAGCAGCTGAAACATTCCAAGGTGCCTCAGGCACACTATATCTTTTACCATATTCCCTTGGCCAAAATAAATAAAATCATTCATATCATGCATAGAATCAAAGACAAGAGAATCTTGAGTCTTGATGGGAGTGGCTGCATGTCACAATGAAAAAATTTTACTGGGACCTTTCATGATCTAACACTTCCACCTCTACCCTCAGCTGCTGAATGAATTTCTTTGTGCAGAAGATGGAAGATGAAAGATAAATTTAATAAGCAACCACGGAAATTCTCTTCCAGAATGTCTTGGGTCCCCAAACATAACTGTGACCTCCCTGCCCCTCGCAGCCTACCACTGTAATTCTACAAAAAAATAAGCATTTTTTTTCTCCTAAACACTTTCTCAAGTCTGGGGATCTCATGGCTAGAAAACACTTTCTTCACATATGCAATCTTAGGAACAGAGGAACCCAGGAGTTTCATTGTGAAAAAGTGTGGAGGCAAAGATGGACTTACTTGCAATAACTATAGGAACCCAGAGATGGAAATGTGATATCAAGGCCCCAAAATAGAACAGGCTGCATTGTTTAACTATTGCAGACTTATGTACCCTATGTAAATGTGTTCTTATTCTTAATTCACATTCCTGTGGGCATAATCCCTCTCTAAACATGCTATTTATAGTTGATGTTTGGCGAAATGAAGTAGGGTGCTCAATCGAGATGACTGGAGTCCTATATAAGCAGAAGAAACACAGACATAAAGAATGACAAACTTGAAAACCTATAAGAGAAAAACATGGGGTTGACCCAGAAGCTAGAAATCAGTAGCCACCCCCCCCCCCCGCCAAGAGAAAATAAAGGACACCATGCGGTATGAGGCAGGGAAACAAGCCAAGCCAAGAAAACTCAAAGATTGTTGCTAACCAATACCAGAATGTTACAGATTTGGGAGGGAATATGGTCCTGCTGATACCATGATTTTTGGACTCCTTCTATTCTCAAAACAGTGTGTTCTAGTTTGCTGCCTGCCAGAATGCAATATACCAGAAAGAGAATGGCTTTTAAAAAGGGGAATTTAATAAGTTGCTAGTTTACCATTCTAACACCAATAAAATATCCCAATTAAAGCAAGTCTATAGAAATGTCCAATCTAAGGCACACAGTGAAAGATACTCTGGTTCAAGAAGGCTGACGAAGTTCAGGGTTTTCCTTTCAAGTGAGAAGACACATGGTGAACACAGTTAGGGTTTCTCTCTCAGCTGGAAGGGCACCTGGCAAACATTGCATCATCTGCTAGCTTTCCCCCCCAACTTCTGGTTTCATGAAGCCCCCTGGGAGACATTTTCTTTCTTCATCTCCAAAAGTTGCTGGCTGATGGACTTTTTGCTTTGTGGTGCTGCAGCATTCCCTGCTCTCTCCTAATCTCCCATTCTCCAAAATGTTTCCTCTTTTATAGGACTCCAGTAAACCAATCAAGGCCCACCTAAATGGGTGGAGACATGCTTCGACCTAATCCAGCTCAACAACCACTCTTGATTAAATCACATCTCTGGGGAGATGATCTGATTACAGATTCAAACATACAGTATTGAATACATATTATTATGCTGATTCCATTCTACATATATAATCAGTAATTCACAATATCATCACATAGTTGCATATTCATCATCACGATCATTTCTTAGAATATTTGCATCAATTCAGAAAAAGAAATAAAGAGACAACAGAAAAATAAAATGAAAACAGAAAAAAAAATTTATATACCATACTCCTTACCTCTCCCTTTCATTGATCACTGGCATTTCAAACTAAATTTATTTATGAAATGGAGTTTTGATTAAAACATGGCTTTTCTAGGGTCCATACAGCCTTTCATACCAGCACACAGTGAGAAAATAAATTCTGTTTTTAAGCCAAACTATCATGTAGAATTTGTCATATAGCAGCCTGGAAAAATGACAGTATTAGATGAATGTTTTTAAAATTCATTTTATTGAACAAAATATATATGAAAAACTGCTACATCATAAGCTCAATGAATTTTCAAAAACTGAATGTAGTCCCTGTAAAAATATCCCAGAATTCATAGAGGAGAAATAATTAAACTGGATTCACTGGGTACATAACCTGATCTCCTCAGTAAAAGAGAACCAAGTGGAATAAATTCCTATTTCACCAGACCAGACTCTGACAGGGAAAGGATGCTTATGAGTTCAAGTGACAAGAGAGAAATGTCTTAATGAGCATATATGGGGAAGCTACAAACATCTCCACTGATGCTTTCCCTCACTTTGTGCAACCTTGTCCTGGATGTGATATTGTTTCTTTAGGAGTCCACATTTATGGGTTTTTTTTTGTTCTTTTTTTTCTTGTTTGCTTTCAACCAAAGAACTGTAGGTTTTTCATGAACTTTGCTGTTTGCCATTTAGTTCTTTTATGTCCATTTAGATGTTTATTGTGGGTGAATGATAGAAAGTTCATATACTTTGCATGGCTAGATGTATTAGTTTTATAAGTTGTGCTTCCCCAGTTGCTTTTGAAACCGATGAAGCTTTTCTGCATTAATAAACCATCCTTTCTAATAATTGTGATCTTGCTTTCATATCTATTTTCCTTATTTTGCCCTTATATCTATTGTGCATAGATCTATTTATAAAATTTACTTCAGTTTCTGCCTTCTACCATAATCTGGAAAGTATTTTTACCATTTGACTACCAGACAATTTTATCCTATTCAGAAACATATTTTAATACATATTCTTTATGCAATGACTCTCCAAGTTCAGACACTGCTCCCTTCATAGATTTTTATGAAAGTATATTTGCATATGAATTCTGAAAACAGCATTAAAAAATCCATCACATGAAATTGCTCAATGAGACTATGTGCAGATTTCTCAGCAGGAACAATGAGGTGAGAAAGAAATGGTATTATATGTTTAGGAGAGAGAAAGAGAAAACCTGTCAACCAAGAATTCTATAACCAGCAAAACTGTCCTTCAGATTAAAGCAGAGTTCAAATGATTTTCTGTCAAACAGAAACTTACAGAATTTATGAGCAAGACACTTGCTCTACAGGAAATACTAAAGGGAGAGCTAGAGAGGGTTAGAAAAGAAGTTTTGAAAAATAGGGTAGAAATGATGATTATCTGAAAGAGTTAAAAGAGGAAAAAAATAAGATGTTGCACATAAATCCTAAAGGCAAGTGTTATAGAAAGGAGATCCTGTACAGTATTAACATTACTGTATATTAATAGATTAACTACCCCAATCAAAAGACATAGATAGGTAAAAAGGATTAAAAAATAGGACCCAAGTATGTGCTCTCAAAAACAGATTCACTTTAAACAAGGGGGTAAAAATAAGTTGAATATGAAAAGTTGGAAAAAGATATTTCACATAAACAACAACCAGAAAAGAACAGGGATAGAAATACTAATATCAGAAAAATTAGACTTCTGTAGCACAAGATCTATTTTACCCTGTCTGATCAGTTTATTTAAACAACATAATTTCACTGAACCTAGTGCAGGTAATGACATATTGTTATTCTGTACAGGTTAATGTAATACTATAATACATCCCAGAGTATTTTGGGCAGAAAAAATAGCAAAGTAATTGCAAAGGCCCCTTGAGTGACTGAAAATAAATGAGGAAATATTTAACTTCCCCACCTCAAATATTCTTGGTTGTCTCACATGTATCAAAGACTCCCCATTTAATAAGTTGAGCTCTTGATCTTGGGGTCTATCCTTATGAATCTTATTTCTGTAAAAGAAAACCTAAGCCCACTTATGAGTATGCCTAAGAGATGCCCCCAGAGAACTTCTTTTGTTGCTCAAATGTGGCCTCTCTCTCTCACCAATACTGCAAATAAAATCACTACACTACATGGGACATGACTCCCAGGAATGAACCTGGTCCTGGCATTGTGCAATTGAAAATGACTTCTTGACCAGAAGTGATAAAAGAAATAAAATAAAAAAGAAATAAAACAAAAGAAAGTGCATCAAAAAAGTGTGTCAGAAAATCCTGAAGGAAATACCTGAAACTATTGAACTGTAAGCTAGTTGCTTTAATTCTTAAAGATGATTGTATAAATATATAGCTTTTATGGTGTGACTGCGGGGTTGTGAAAACCTTGTGACTGACACTCTCTTTATCCAGTGTATGGGTATATGTATAATAAAATAAAGACAAAAATAAATAAATAATAGATATTTCAATGTTCTTTTCATTTCAATTTTAATTAAAACTTTTTTCTTGGAATAATGAAAATGCTCTAAAATTGATTGTGGTGATTAATGCCCAACTACATGATGATAATGTGAGCCATTGATTGAATACTTTTGACGAACTATTTGGTTTGCAAATATGTCTCAATAAAATTGCATTTTAAAAAAAGCAATGTCAGCTTTTTAATCAAACACTTCAAAATTCTTCCAGCCTTTACCCATCACCCACTTCGAAAGCTGTTTTCACTTTTTTTTCCATATTTGCAATGGCAGCATCCCACTCCCTCAGTACCAGAATTTGTTTTAAATTCCTTGGATGCTCAAGAAAATAATATGTAATGGGTGCAGTTCAATAAGAAGAAGGTATTCATTTATGGCTCATTACTTGGAAAAAGTCCAAATCAAGGCAACATTTTCTTTCTTAAGAATGTGGCATTCTGGGACTTGTTATTAGTGACCCATGGTCCTTAGTTTGTCACCTTGCAAAATACAAGGAGACCTGGTGTCTCTTGTTTTATGTTTCTCCCTTCTGTTCCTGGTTCTGCTTGTGTATAGACTCTGGCTGTTCCCTCTCTGACGCCCTCATTATCTAATCTTCATTTCATTTTGCTTATACATGGCTCAAGTAAAAAGATAAAGACTCATCCTGATAGAAGTAGATTACACCACTACTGAAGTAACCTCATCAAAACGTTCTACTTAGAATGGGTTCACATCCACATGAATGTATTAACTTTAAAACGATGTTTTTTCAGGGGTACTTACAGTTTCAAACCACCACATACCCCTCGGTCACTTTAGAGTGTGTTGTTTACTCTTCACATATTGGTGGATTTTCTGTCTCATTATGTTTGTGATTTGTAGCTTCTTTGTGTTGTGGTATAAGATATTTTATGTTATTTCAACATTTTTAAATATTGAGGGTCATTATGGGACTTTCTATGTCGTCTACCCTGGAGAGTAGTCCATGTGTCTTTGAGCTGAATGTGTAATCTGCAGCTATTGGTAGTGTGTCCTTTAAGCATCTCTTTGGCCTAGTAAGTTAACGCCTTGTTCCAAGCCTACTTTTCATTATTGAACTTCTGTCTGTATGTTCTATTCATGATTGAAAGTGGGGAATCGAGGTCCCCTAATTTTATTGGAAGAACTCTATGTTTTGACAGCTCTGTCAATACGTCTTAATATATCATGGGACTGTCTTTTTTTGGACATATGTATTTGTAATTGTTGTGACTTCATCAGAACCTTATTCTTTTATCAATATAAGATACCCTTTTTCTCTTTTAAATTCTTTTCTTAAAGTCTATTTTTGTCTGATATTCGTTTAGCCATACTTAATTTTAGTTACTCTTTTATTTAACATTTCTATTAGAGCAGGTCTAGTGGTAATTTGTTCCCTCAAATTTTCACCTTTTGCTTATCAGAGTATGCCTTAATTTCTCCCTCATTTTTTGGAGAATGGTTTTGCCAAATATGGAAGACATTTTTACTTCACTACTTTATAGGTCATCTAACACCCGCTGGCCTGTGTGGTTTATGATGAAAACATTGCCTGTTGTGCTTCTTAGGATTCTTAGACATGATGAGTTGCTTCTCTCTGGCTGCTTTTAGGATTCTGTCCTTGTCTTTGGCATTCAACAGTTTGATTATAATGTGTTTTGTGGATTATTTTTGAGTCTTTTCTAGTTGAAATTCATTGAGATTTATGCATGTGTAAATTCTTCTCTCATGATATTTGGAAAGCTGACAACCATTGATTCTTCAAATATTCTTTCAGCCACTTTCTATCCTCTCATTCTGCAACTTGCCTAATACACATTTTGGTATATTTTATGATCTTGCACAGGTCCTTAGGCTCTTCTCACTATTCTCATTATTTTTTATTTGCCTTTCACACTGGATAATTTCAATTAACCTATTATCCAGCTTGCCAATTTTTTCTTCTGCCTGATCAAATCCACTGATTTTTTTATTGCTGTTTTATTACTGTTATTGTTCTTTTGAGCTTCAGAATGTCTATTTTATTCCCTTTATAATTTTTATCTCTGTTTTGAAATTCACATTTTATTCATATTTTTTCATGATATCCATTGGTTCTTTTTCCATATTTTCCTTTATCTCAGTGAACATAATTATAATTTAGGTTTATGACTATAACATAATTTCATTGACCAGGAATTCGAATGTCTGGGCTTTCTCAGGGTTGATAGTCACCATTTTATTTTGTTACTCTGAATAAGCCAACTTTTTCACATTTCTCTCTATCCCTTGTGATTTTTGGCTAAAATATGGGCTTTTGAATAATTTGTTGTGTTAAATCTTGAAATCACATTTTCTCCTCCACTCACAGTTTGCCGGGTTATTTATATATTTTTTGGTATTATTGGATGCTTTGCTAGTCTATTTGTTTAATTATTTTCCAAATTATTTTTGCAAACACTGTATCCCTTGGCATGTGCAGTAACTGCAGTTTCTACTCCTTTAGATTGCATTCAGCTCATTTTATGATAGAGATATTTCTGAATGCTAGGAGCTAAGCAACAAAACAACAAAATAACATCTTCTGTCTTTACAGATTGGCTTTTTGCTGAGGCTCTCCTTCAGTGCTTAGCAAACTTTGTACCAAATCTAGAAGATAAACTAGGCAAAAGCTTACAGCGCCTCAGGTCTTTTATGAATATGTGCCTTGCCCTGAACATTGTGTGGCTTTTCTGAAGGATATCCTTTTCTAAAGAACATTCTCCACAGCCTTTCCTCTTGGATGCAAGGTCTTGTATTAAACAACTAGATTGCAAGCTTTTGCCTCGAGCTACTGTTTCTGGGTTATTCCCTTAGAGTGTTTACTTTACCATGCTTGCTATTTCTCCATCCTAAATTCTTGGAAAGGTAAGAAAGAGAAATACATTTTGGGTTGGTCTTTCATGGGATCACTAGATGGGTTGAAACACACATGCACAAATCCTCATTTGAGAATCAGGTGTGCTTTCTTCTCTCTGAAACCAGGACAGGGATCTGTACTGGCAGAGAGGTCCTCCATCTTCCAGGCTGTTGTGCAGAGTTTGGCAGGGAGTTGAGGAGGGGTTAGTAAAAGTGATGCTATGATTTTCAGCCATTTTTAAGTTGACTTTTCCTTGAGTCACCTTTACTTGGTTGCTGTAAAGCTTTGCCTATGTTCCAGATTTCCTGCAAAGTGAGTTCTGACAATTTTTTTTGCTTATTTTTCAGAGTTTCTATGTAGGGATGGGATTTTGGAGATTCCTACTCTAAAGTCTGGGCAGCGTTGTTACAGCACGTTCATTTTATTGTAAAATCTTTAAACAACCCAAATGTACTTCAACAGGTCTAGATGGTTAAATAAACCAATTGTATTGCATCCTTACTAAGAAACAAGAAGAAATAATGCTGAGCAATGAAAAGGAATGAAATATTATTACATGCAACAACTTATTATGCTAATAGCAAAACTATTCCCAAAAGGACGTTGTAAGATTAAATTAACATTTTTGAAATGTCAAAATTATAGAACTATAGAGTAATTTAGTGATTAAATGGAGTTTGGGAGCATGCAGGATGGCAGGAGGGTGTGGCTATAAAAATGCAGCAGGGATTCTTGTGGTGATGGAAATGTTCTTTTATGATGTTGTATCAGTGCCAATATGCAGATTGTAATACTATACAATAGTTTTTTATTATGTTACCTTTCGGGAAAACTAAGTAAAAGGTATGTAGAGCATCTTTATATTATTTCTTACAACATCATGCAAATCAATGATCTCAAAATAAAAAGTTTCAATTAAATACAACTTTGAATAATACATAAGAAAGATTTCCTTTCCCAGTAGGAAAATTTATCTTTCCCTTGAATTCACTTTCTGTAAACTGATTTTATCCTATTATAATAAACCTCTTATTTAAAATCAATCTAGTATATTTTGATGTAATAAAAATATTAGGGATAGAGTTGTCTATATTGAAACTTGTTTTAGACATTGGTGAAAAAATATGTATGATAACAGATTTGGAACACTAAAAAACTGACATTTGATTTTCAATATCTGCAAGTTATTATATTTTCTGCTTTGATGAAATTAAGAGAGACAGGAGAGGGGATGAAATTTTGATCTAAAATGAATCAAAATAAAAAAATTTGATTCATTTGGTCTGTATATCAAATGAATATATTCTATCCTTTCTTTTATCTCATTGGCCATCTACTAGTTCTTTATGTCTCAGCTCAAATGGCTCTTTCAGAAATTTTTTCTTTATCTCTCTTTCCACCAATATTAGTTCATACCCATTGCTTGTGTTCTTTCACACTGAGTCCACTCTCATTCAATGTGAATAACTTCAGTAACATTTTTGCTTGTTTAGGAAGTCATATTCTCTCTGTTCTTAAATATTTACCAAGTCATCTTCTATATTATTTGGAGAGTAAAGCTGATTTCATTGGTAACCATACAAGTTCATGAAAATGAGTTAAACATTCACAGACACACACACAGGCCTTGTGATTTAATTTGCAGGTCTTATGTACCACTAGTCTCCTGATGGGTTTAAAATAATCAGGCATTCCCTTTTGCACTGAAAACCAAAAAGGGAATGATCTGAGTCTGAAATTTTGGTGACTCTATCAATGTAAGTACATCTCCAGAGAGTATATGTAAGTCAGCCAAGAGCAATCCACGAGAAAAAGACACAAATGGAAATCTTGTTAACCCTTGGTTTGTTCTCTATAGTCTGGGTCAGGAAAGACCATCTTTATATTTCTGAGTCAATGTCCTGAGAACTCAACAGCTATGGCTCAATCCTTTTACTTCAAGTCTTATTATGTTAACCACACAAAAACATAGAAGTAACTTTTCTTCCACCCAGCTCTGGGGAGACTACATCTAAGAAAGGAAACATGATGTTAATTACCAGACACACACAGAGCTCCAAAGATACATCCACAGGTCACAAATGGAAAAAAATCTATTTTATCTCCTTGTCTTCTAGAGAATCATAGTATCCAGAGACTAACAAAACAATAGAGCATTTTACTTAATGAGACACAATGAGAATTCAGTCCCAGAAGCTTCAGATATTAGCAGGGCTTTATGTACACCTGCTGTAATGTGGCTTAACCAACAAGTGAGGAGAAAGCACAACTGTGTCTCCCACAGACCTCGGAAATAACTCCCTTTCCATGTTTTTCCTAGGGAAAGATTTTCCGTCTTTAGAAATTGTTCAGGAGAGGAACAGAATGAGCAGCAGTTGATTCTCTGGTGATACAATCTGAGGTAACCAGAGCATCCCTGTAAGTGCAGAGAGAACGAGACATGGAGGGAGGGTGAACTTTTAACTGGATTACCACCCGAGTCTTCAGATGTGGATAAAAAAGAGGGAAGGGTTTAACAATACCAAATCATTGCAATATTAAGTCCCTGGCCTTTAAAATACATGTATCATCAACTGCATCCTCTTGTTTCTCAATAAGGTTCACCTGATGGGTGCTTTCAATTCAGCAGGAGTAGCTGCCCTTTTGATCCTTTAGTTACTTTCTGTGTATCTTCTGCACCCAGTTTAGCTTTTCCTTTTTTCCCCCAACTTTCCCTCTCTTCCATTTTTGGAGATTTCTATTTGTATTAGTTAGGGTTCTCTAGAGAAACAGAATCAACAGGGAACACTTGCAAATATAAAATTTATAAAAGTGTCTCACGTGACCGCAGGAACACAGAGTCCAAAATCCACAGGGCAAGCTGCGAAGCTGACGACTCCGATGGAGGGTCTGGATGAACTCCACAGGAGAGGCTTACCAGCCGAAGCAGGAATGGGACCTGTCTCCTCTGAGTTCTCCTTAAAAGGCTTCCCATGATTAGATTTAGCATCACTAATTGCAGAAGACACTCCCCTTTGACTGATTACAAATGGAATCAGCTGTGGATGCAGCTGACGTGATCATGACCTAATCCTATGAAATGTCCTCATTGAAACAGACAGGTCAGTGCTTGCCCAATCAGATAAACAGGTGCCACAACTTGGCCAAGTTGACACATGTCCCCAACCATGACAGTCCACCCCTTGTCAACTTGGCACCCATACATATATCATCTTAAACCATACTTAATTTCCAAATGAAAACAAATAAGCATACATTTTTTTCTTTTACCTGACAATACTAAACTGTCCTGCATATAACTGGAAACACATTAAATCTCTGCAGAATAGGGCGCAAATCCTTGGGCAACATTCATTCTTAAACTTGATATCTTACAACTTAAATAGTATAACATGAACAAAACAGCATTACAGTCCTCGTTTCTGTAACTAATCACGTGGTCGAAGTTCATATTTATCACTTTCTTCTTCCACTACCCATTCCATGTTCCTTTTACCCTCAGCAAGCACTTCAGCTGGCCATGGTTCTTTGTCTGGTGGGGTGACCCAAACCTTCATT
>PVIY010055958.1:0-13502 GCA_004026745.1 Myrmecophaga tridactyla | reverse complement strand
TTATTATTATTATCAGGGTGTAACATACATTCAATACATATCCATAGGATATATCTTGTGGATTATGCTTAGGACTTCTATAACCTTACTCATTTTATCTACTTCATCTGTCTAATATTGGGAGTATGTGGTTAAAAATCTTTTATCATTTGTGGGTTTCTACCAATATTTCATTGCATTTCCTGTAATTTCAGGTTTCTTTCTGCTTTATAAATAAAAGTTTTATTGGAGCATGGATACCATTGTTCTTACATGTATTTTCTGTGTATTCTGTAGAACTGAGTAATTTTGACACAAAGCTTAAAATATTTACTATCTGGGTCTTTAAGAAAAAGCTTTAATCTATAAAACATTTTTATCTATAGCCTTGATACTTGAAGGACATTGTGGCTAGATATAAAATACTTAGTTTATCTTTTTTTCCCTTGAGTTTCTTGAAAATATTGCTTCATTGCTTTAACATATGTGATAGTTTTGACTGACATCCTTAATTATTAGTTTTTATTTTAATTTTTGAAGTCTAATACTTTTACTAAATTTGCCTGTGAATCCAGGCCAATTTTCCCTGGTCACTTTAAATATTTTAGCATTTTAATTGTTTTAGGCTGCTTTCCTTATAATTTAAATAATTTTTCTGTTCCATTGTTTTGTTCTGTTTCCTCACAACTATTTGTATTCCAACTTAACCACTTCATTTTTAACCATTTTAATTTTTTTCTTTTCTCATTTATGTTCTCTTATTTATTTTCCTACCTTCCTTCAGTATCTGTTTTAATATTTTAATTTAAGTTTCTGTTCCCTTATGTGGTGGTTTGAAGTTGTATGTATACAAGGAAAACATATTCTTAAATCTAATCTATTCCTGGGGATGTGAACCCATTGTCAATGGGACCTTTGGCTGCAGTTACTTCTGTTAAGGTGCAGCCTAGCCCAAACAGGATGGGTCTTAATCCCATGACTGGAATCTTTCATAACTGTCATGAAATTTATATGGAGAGAGAGAAAGCCACAGGGAACAGCCAGAGCTGAAATTCAACAGAATCTGGAAGAGAAGGCAGAGAACAGGAGGTGTCCCATGTGACTTCCCACATGACAAGCTAAGAACCAGAGCTCCAGCAGTCAACCTCACAGTCTCACCATCTTCAGAAAGAAGCATCGCCGTAGTGAGGTCTTGACTTGGACTTTTTCCCTGCCTCAAATCGGGAGCAAGTAAATTCCCATTGTTCAACTCAACCCTTTTCATCAGCTTTGCTTGAGCAGCCTAGGGGATTAACACACCTTGGTTTTGTTGCAATTTAATCTTTATGTATGATTGATTTTTTTCTATTGCTCCTTTCTTGCCTGAGTTCAATCAACTTTTGATTTTCTTAATTCCTAATAATTAGTTTTTTTTTAATTTCTGAGTCAAGATTCTGTTTCATACCCCCACATGCTTTTTCAGCTACTAAAGAGAGCTTTTATTGTGAAATAAAAATTAGAATAAAACAGTATGGATACCTAAATATAATTTTTAAAACTAAGCAATAATATCAATCTAATCCTTGAAATAGATCATTCCCTAAGGGTTGTTTCCTTATACAGTAACCTTCTAGACTTAAAAGAAAAATATCAAGAAGAGGCACCTGCTTGACACCTACATCTGGATGGACAACCCCACCAAGAAATACTGAAATTACACTCCACCCACTGCTAAATAGAAGAAATATGGACATTTTTTAGTAAATAATATCTGCATCTGATATCACTCCTCTGACAACACAGGGTCTGGAGTGACGTGAAGAGAATTATAGAAGGGTCTCAGGCAATTATAAGGCAAGGAAGGGTCTTTCTTGTCTGGTACCTAAGATTCAGCCTAAGAACAATGAGCTGGAGTGTATTTCTAATGGAGTGCTAAACTCAAGCAGAGTAGAAATTAGGTTATAGTCCAAAAGAGCAAGAGTAGAGTTCTTAAACAATTTTGAGTCAGATAAAAGCTCATGTAAGAATCTTATAAATCTTTGAACCCTCTCTGTAGGAAAATATATGTGCACATACAATTCTAGGAGGCTAAGAGACATCTGAAGCCCATTCATGGCACATGTGTGACTCCAAATATCCCACATTAGAAACACAGAGACTATGAGAAAACAAGATTCACAGGCACAGCTTCAAGAAATCAAATTGGAGGACAGTGTGGATTAGGTAGTCAAAGTGAACTAGAGTGCACACTATTCTGTAATTATTTTCAAGCCCAAAATTTCACTTATTTATCCCTTTCTCTCTATCCCAGAGCCTGTGAAAATCATTGATCTGTTTTTTATCTCTAAAAGTTTTGCTTTCTCCAGAATGTCATATATTTGTAATGTTGGTATCATATGGTATCTAGCTTTTTTAGACTGACTTCTTTTATTTAGCAATAAGCATTTAAAATTCCTCCATTTCTTTTCATGGCTTGATGGTTCATTTACATCTACCATTGTTTGTTTATCCATTCATTATCGGATGACCTTTTGGTGGCTTCTAATTTTTGCCAGTGATGTTTCTATAAACCTTCATGTGCAGGTGTTTGCACATGCATAAGTTTTTAACTCATTTGGTAAATATCTAGAAAGGCAACTGATGGATGGTATGGCTTGCCTATTTGCATTTTTGTAAGAAAAGGCCAATCTGCATTACAAAGTGATTACACTATTTTGCATTCCCATTTGCAATGTATAAGAGTTTCTTTGGTTCCACATCTCAAATATTTGTTATTTTCAATATTTTGGACTTTAGCAATTCTAATAGTGTATGTGTAGTGCTGTCTGTCTAGCTGCTAGCTGCTGGAATGCAACATACCAGAAATTAAATGGCTTTTAACAGGAGGAATTTAATAAGTTACAAGTTTACAGTTCTAAGGCCAAGAAAATATCCTAATTAAAACAAGTCTATAAAAATGTCCAACCTAAGTCTTCCAGGGAAAGAAAGCTTGGTTCAAGAAGGCTGATGACATTCAGGGTTTCTCTCTCTCTCTCTCAGCTGTAAGGGCCTCTGGTGAAGTCTCTCAGCTTTCTCTTCTGGCTTCTTATTTCATGGAGCCCCCCACTGTGTGTTTTCCTTTTTCATTTCCAAATGTCTCTGGTGATGTGGGCTCTCAGCCTCGTGGCTCTGCTTAGCTCTGCTGAGGCTTTTTGTGGCTTTCTCATGGCTCTAAAAAGGGACTCTCTTCAAAATGTTTCCTCTTTCAAAGGATTAATGGGTGGAGTCACAACTCCATGGAAACTATCTGATCAAAAGTTACTACCTACAATTGGGTGGGTCACATTTCCACGGAAACAATCAAAATGCTCCCAGCCAGCAATTTTGAACGAAGGTAAAAGAACCTGGCTTCTATAAGGTCCACCACAGATTCAAACTAGCACAGTACCTTATTTTAATTTGCAATTGAATGTAATAGCATCATGTAATAATATGATGTTGATCATCTTTTCATATACTTACAAGCCATCAGAATATCTTCTTTGGTAAGTTATTTATTAATTGGTTGTTTGTTTTCTTATCATTGAGTTTTAAGAGTTCTTTGCATATTTTGTATATAAAGTTTTTGTCAGATTATTTAGTCTTTTTTGTCTCTGAGTCCGTGGTTTGTCTTTTCATTCTCTTAATAGTTAGTGTCTTTGGTAGAGCAGAGTTGTAATTTCAATGATGTTCACCTCCTCTTTTTTTTCTTTCATAGATTATGCTGTTGTAGTTTTATCTACGATGTTATCTCTAATCCCAAGGTTCCCTAAATTTTCTCCTATGCTATCTTCTAGAATTTGTGTAATTTTTCATTTTACATTTAGGTCTATGATGCATTTTGAGTTAATTTTTTGTGAAAGGTGTAAGGTTTATCTACAATCATATTTTTGCATGTGGATGTCTAGTTGTTTACATATTGCCAAAAAAAAAAACCAAAACTATCCATTGTCCACTTTCTATTCTGCTTCATTGATTTGTTTGTCTCCCAATTGATTTTCAAAATTTAATTTAGAGGATTATGTCATGTGTTCTTGTTCTTCGTGGCTGGTTCTTTGAGGGGGAGATTTAAATCGGCGTAAATATTGATTCTCCATTTCTGTTTTCTTCTTACAATTTCATGTTGATGGTAAGTGCACATGTCTCTGTATTAGGTGGAAACTACCAACAGCTTGGGGTCCTTTATAGGATTTCTAGTTGAAGGACATCCCCCATACTCATTGTGGTGAAGAGTGGTTTCTTTAATACATGGCTTGTGTGAAGTGGTAGGGAGAGGGGTTATTTGTCTTTCTTTTTTTTTTCCCTGTAGAACATTAAATTCTCACCCCTGTTTCTTCTTTTATGTCATTACTCATAGCCCTAATAGTGCCTCTCTATCTTTGTTAGTCTTTTTTCTTCCATAAGGCCTGCTTTTCCAAGATTGCCTGCTCAAATCCCACACTGACATTTAAGTCCTTTCACATTAATCATTGCTGTGATCTGCCAAGACTCTTTTTCAGTAGTTTTGTTTCTAGCCTTTAAAAAATTAAGAAGAAAAAAGGAAACATCAGACATCCCTTCTTCTCCTTTCTATGAACTCTTCAAAGATAGGAGCATGAGAAACAGTTCTGCTGCAAATTGCTTTTTATTTTTCTCCTACAGATACTTGAAATTTACAGTGTTCTTTGCCTTCCAGTTAGGCATTCAGTTTTTGATGTGTTTGAGAGATGTTTTCTTGTTGAACAGTATAAACTTTTTGAAGATGTCACGAGAGATTCATATTTAGACAGCTGCTTTAACTTCAGCTGAACAGATCATGAGTGCATAATGTAATGGGTTATTACAGGGAAAACAACATGATCAAGAAATAGTATACTTACAATATTTCAGAAACTCTCTCTCATTCTCCATTTCTACTCCCTCTCTAATTTTCAAAGTAAGCTACTGTGTCAGGGATTATTTGGACATGTTTTTGAATTTTACATAATTAAAAGCATTCAATATGTATTATTTTGTGTCAAGCTTTCTTCACTACACTTATGATATATACACAAGTGGCATCTTTTAGTAACAGCTTCATCATGGTAGGCTCTTAATTTTCAATATTAACTTTTTCATCAGTAACTCATTGTATGGTATTAAGTTTGATTAGGTGTTCTGTAATTACTTTATGCATTTTATTTTGTGAACATCCACATTGTTTTTTGTTGAGACTATTAAAAATAATGCTTCTATGAATGTTATTGTATAGGATTTTTGTGAACATATGCACATATTTCTTTTAGGCATATAGAAAGGATTGAATTTCTGGGCCATAGTGCATGCATGCATTCAACTTTAATAGACAGTGTTTTAATGTTTTCCAGAATTATTCCATGCATTTACACAGCCACCAACAAAGTATATGTTTCAGTTGTTCTATTTGTCTACTTTCATCAGTTCTTTTAATTTTAACTATTTTGATGAGAATGAAGTAGTATCATACTGTGTTTTTCCCCCTGGATGAGGCTGAACACATTTTATACGTCTTCTGGCTATATCTTTTGTGAGGTGCCTATTCAATTGCATTTCCATTTTCTATAGTGTGGCTTGCCTGCATTTTAAGCAGTTTCCATAGACTTTAGATATGAACCATTTGTCAATTGTATATTTTTCTAATATATTCACCCAATTTGAGGCATAACTCTTCATTCTTTTCCTTATGTGTTTAATAGACAGAAATGTGTAATTTTAACACATTTAAATTCATCATCTTTCCGTTAACATTAATATATTTTGTAACTTGTTCTAGATATATTTCCCTAATCTTAAGTTTTTATTTTACCAATATAAATTTTGGAAATCTTTACTATTTTTCTTTTCATATTAAGATATATAATACAGGTAGAACAGATTTTGTTGTGTGTGTGAGATAGAATTCATGTTGCATTTTTCCCAATTGGATATTCTATTAAACCATCACAATTTAGTGAACAGACCATCCTTTCTACACTGCTTCACAATGGCAAGTTTGCCATAAATCAAATGTGCATAAATTGTACGTTTGTTTGTGGATTCTCTATATTGTTCTATGGTCTGTTGGTCAATCCATATGTAAATACCACACCAATATATGACACTTACTTTAAAATAAGTCCTGATATACAGTGCATATCTCCCTACCAAGGCACATCCCTAACTACATGTCAGTACCTCCAACAGCAGGTTTACTTGGAAAAATGCAGATATTTTGGAGTTATGTGTGTAAAGGAAGCAAAGTGTGTTGAGATTAAGGTTGGCATCCTCTAAGAATCTCAATTTCAATGAAGATGGAAGTGAGAAAGTTTGGGTCATTTTCATTGGACAGCTAGTGGTGCAGTTTGATTGGCATATAAAAGATAGAAAGAGGAATTAAGACAAAAGACAGAAGTTAGGGACAGAGTTTTGACAATTTTGAATTCTCCATAAAGTTGTATTTCATTCAATGAGACATTCTGAATCACTGAAGTTTTATGATTTGTTAAAATTATATATAAAACATCATCACAAACATACTCACTGGTAGTACACAAAATGGATTAGAGGAGGCTGTAAACTATAATTGAGGTGTCTATTTAGAAAATTACTGCCTGATCCCACTCAGCTCTGTTAAAGTTTGATCTGTACCTATGGTTGACATCAGTGGTATATGAAAACTATGCATTTTTTTACAGTATTTTTTCATAAAATACTGTCCCTCATCCATTCACTTCTCCTATTCCAAATTTACTATTTACTTCTGGCTCTATGGCCTTATGATTTATTTTCTCTACTTATGGTCTCACTACCACACCAGATGCTCAGAAGTGCTTGCCTCATTTACTGCTATTCAGAGGGTTCCAGCAACCACACTGAGCATATATTTTACCTAACCCATTGAATCTTATATTCAGCACAAACTTTCTGCCAGAATCCATGTACATCATGTCAGTTTACAAGGTGAGAAGTATTGAGAAAATTAACTAGAATGTTGGCACAGTAAATGGTAGGAAATGAACAAAATAAAAGATAGAAGCAAATTCCAAAGGAAGAATCAGCAAGATTCATTAACTGATAAGAGAGTGGGATTAATATGAATGGATGTGTCTAAAATTACTAACAAATTTAGTGACTAAAATAAATGTGAAGGAATAAACAAATAAGGGAAGCTATAATGAAGACATTTTGGCAGAGCAGGAAGAGAAATGGTTGTTTCATTTAAGTTACAATCGTTATCCCAAAATGTCCAAAAGGAAAATACCCAGCAAGAGTGAGGATGAAGGACGGGCCACGGTGGCTCAGCAGGCAAGAATGCTCGACTGCCATGCCAGAGGACCCAGGTTCGATTCCCAGTGATCATGTAAAAAAAAAAAAGAGTGAGGATGAAAAAAAGTCTGAAAACCCCACATTTGATTTTATCTGATAAGTGATAGGCTGATGATATTTAATGGTCCATTAAAGTATGTAAAATAGATTTGGAGTGCATGAATTTGCCCACTGAGAAAATGGGCTGGAATTGAGAAAAAAAGATGATGTTAAAAGAAAAGAAAGAATAAACAGGAAAAATAAAATGGTATAAACCCCTGAAAAAATAGTTTCATCAAATCAAAATTAGAATCAGAGTTAGGACATGATTTATAGGGTTGGTGAGGTCAGAGTTCCAGGACTAAGATTTTAGACAGAATGAAGGGAGACAAGTCATCAGGTAAATTATTTAATTAAGATGAGCCGGGATCCAGGGACAGGAATTTAGAACCAAGGACTGAACTCACTCAGGTTTTCCAGAGGCCTAGGGAAAGAAAGAAATACTGGTTCACAGAGGAGCTGTAATACAAAATAGTGTATAAAACAGAGTGTGGTTGATGGAAACAAATCAAGACTTAAGGGCAGAGGTTATAATCTTATTCATGGTTAGAGAACAAGATGCAACAATTACTAGAATTGGTAAAAATAAGAGTAGGATCAGCAACATGAATTATTCGGTGAGAAATTATTGGACTAAGTTTCCTTATTTATTATTAATTAAGAAGTATGATTTTTATCCAGGAACTGGAAAAAGACTGAACTGTTCATCTTTTACTTCAAACTTCACTCATTCCAATAATATAAAGAAGCAGTGTGCACAATGATAAAAAAATGTCCATGTTAGGACTTTGTCTTCTAAGGGCAAATTTATTCTTATCTTTAAATTTATATAGATAACAAAAAAATATATTTTAACAGCTTATCTTAAATGCCTCTTGCTGAAGCCACAAAACAGTCAAAACAGCTAATGTTAAAAAAAGGAATATTAAAGAAAATAAAAACATGCTGCTCAACTCAAAAAAACTATTTTTCTAAAGAACAAACCAAGTCCTTATCCAGTACAATTTCATATTCTATGACAATCAGGCATAGTTTTTGTTAAATTATATATCTGATATACTGACAACTATATTCAAATAAGTAAATTCCTCCCTTCTTATTTGCATGACCATTTATTAGGTTGGATCTTATGAAATTACCAAACTTCGCCATTTTTAAGTTAATGATAATTTCATATGATTTGTACTTTACAAGTGTTGCAGGAAACAAATAAGTTTTAGCATTTTATTTATTTGTTTTGTCTTTGTTTTCAGTCCAATGACGTGATCCTCAATTCCTACCAAAATCAGTATCTCTTTTACTTCTTTTTAAGCTGGAAAATAACTTTTGTAAAAGAGAAATTTAAATGATACACAGAGGTCCTATGGAAAGCTTTCTCTCCAGGTAACTGGCCCAATATTTTCACAGACTTTATGAATTGCACTTCCAGTTAACCAGTGCAAGTAATTAAACTTGAAATGACTTGTACTGTGCATGAATTTTCTATTAAATGGTAAATTTCACAAAGAAAGAACTAAGTAGTCATTGTTATTCCTAACACTAGTCGTAGTAGCATTACTGACACTGCTACTAGCTTCTTAAAAGTGCCTGGGACATGTAACTCCCAAAATATGCAGACTGAAAGGCTTGATGCAAATAAATAAATAAATAAATAAATAAATAAATAAATAAATAAATAAGGCTTCAAATTAAAGGCTTTAAAGGACATTATTGCTAAAATAAATAAATGATATAAGTTATTTTTAAAAAAATTTTGATGTCTACTTAAGGTGGATTAATTGGAATTGAGATGTAATAGAATACAGAGCACACATCTTAAATAACTATACAACCAGTGTTCTATATCATGATTATAATGATGGCTAGATTACATTTGTTAAAATAAAATGAATTATAGAAGTAAAATGTGTGAATTTTATTGAATTATTTTCCCCATCTTGATTTAACATAACAAAGCTTGCCTCTGGAAAAGAGAATTGCTTGAAGGATATTTCAGTACTGGGGCATATTCTCTTCTCATTTTTATTCATTTAGGAAACCAAGCCAGTGCTAACTCTGTTAATGATTTTGCTTGACTCTGGGGTACAAAACTGAATAAAATATTGTACATCCTAACAAGAACTTGAAAATACTCTTTTTGACTCTGAAACTTCAATGGTCTGAGAGGCTCTGATTCCAAAAACCAATTCCCTTACCCTTCATAGTATTTTACTTCTACTTCTGCTCATGCTGAGTTGATCAAAGAAGAATGAAGTTAAGGTATGGAAGAACACGATTTGTGAATAAAAACAAAAACAAAACTCAGAAACAAAGATATAAGAAAAACTGAGAGAAAGATTGTGACTGTATGAATGTGAGTGCTGTTTTTGTGTGTTCGTGTGTTTAAGAGGAAAATAATAGGAGGGGGTTGAGCAGAAAAGAAGAAAATAATTGTTTTTTGACAGAGGTTGGAGTGCAGGGTGATTTGTGTCTTTAGTGATTTAAATGTCAAGTTAACTAATTAGCTGTTTTATTTGCATGGGCAGGCACCAGGAATTGAACCCGGGTCTCTGGCATGGCAGGTGAGAATTCTGCCACTGAGTCACTGTTGCACCACTTTAGCTTATTTTTTATGAGTATAGTACACAATTCTTCAGATCTGCCACATTTTAACTATATATTTTTTGTAAGTGACTAATGATTTGAGACCACATACATAAGTTTCCCCCAAAATTGTAAAACCATAAAAAATCAGTTTCATCTAAATCCCGCTATAAAAAATGTCATATATCACACATAATGGGAACAATTGGGAGCATTGGCTTTAACATGACAAAACAGGAGAATGAAACAATTACTCCATAAAGCAATAGCCTTATACTGTGGATGTGTAGAGGGAGAGATTGTGTACAGGTACATTAGAAAAAGTTTCTTAGAAGAAATGTCATTTCAAGAATGTCTCAAATATGAGTTTGAGAGTATATGTTTATATGCATATAAAACAGTTTAAATAAATAAAAGCTTTCTGTTTATTTTGGAATAAGTTTTGAAATAATTTTGAAAAAATTGAAATACATAAAATCTTCCATGGAACAGAAGACACAAGATAGAATAAAATGTTTATATATAGACAGAGAATATGATGCATAACTGCAACCTGCTTAGACTATTTTTTTTTTTTTACATGGGCAGGCACCAGGAATCGAACCCGGGTCCTCTGACACGGCAGGCAAGCATTCTTGTCTGCTGAGCCACCATGGCCTGCCCTGCTTGGACTATTTTGAAAAGTGCTAAAAACTTCTGTTGGTTAAGTAAAAGATCAAAATACCACCAAACTTAATAGGAATCTATTTTTTACTTGTTATTGCAATATCATCTATCTTTTGGTTTCTTATCCTTTTAATTTTCACAGATTTCTTTGTGGCAAGGCCCAGTAACAGCACTGCAATATTATTCTCACCAAGGGCCAGCAGCTTTAGTCATTAAATCCAAATGTGGTCGCTCTATGGAAAATTCTTCCAGAGGCTCATTCTTGGGAAGACAGTTCTCCTCACCTTCTATATAAAGATAAATTCTCTTTTCAAAGTATACATATATAGTTAAAATCAAACCAAGTTCATTTAAGACAGAAAGTCTGAGGACTTATTTTCTATACAGCATCAATTGCCTAGATATCTTGCTCTGGAGAACTTCCTGAGAAGGAACCCATTGCCTAGAATTCAACAGAGGTGCTCAGATTGAACATTTAAAAGTCTGCAGAAGTGCACAGAGTAAAACATGGGAAATATTCAACTGAGAGCTCTTAGATAAACCTCTGGTATAATTGAAATCATCTCACCTTTTCCTTTCCTCCTTATTACCATTGTTCCTTTTAGAGCTGAGTGACCTTCCCTAGGTTTAGACGTCTTTCCCATGGAGCAGGACAAAATTTAATGATTTCCTTCAGTAGTTTCAGTTGTGTATCATGGTATTATTTGGGATTCAGCTCAGATCCACTGAACTGTCAAAGCTCTTGCTGGTAAAACTGGAGTAACTGTACTTATAAAGACATAGGCTATTATGAATTCATGCCTTTGGTAAAGATTCACTAGGTTGGGGTTTTTCTCCTACTTACTTCTAAACTCAAAATTTACATGTTTACTGTCTTATTACCCCTGGATCCTGTTGTTTGTAAGAGCCCAGCTGCAATAAAGATAAATAAATCTATACTAATGTACTCTTCCTCTAAGGTAATGCATTAAAAACCCATTTTCTTAAAAATACCCATTAGAAGTGGCATTAGTGGGCAGAAATATAAGTACTGAGGAAATATACCAAGGTAAATTATTTAGGTCAGGTGAGTCTTTTAAGGTTTCTGAAAATACAGAATATAGACAGCTATCATTTCTACCTTATATAGGCTATAAACACCATGGGTGAAGAATGAATTAAATGGATTCTATCTGTCGGTGATAATCAGAAGAAAATCTTGTGTAAGGAAAAGAAAGTTATGATGCCACTTACATATCTTCCAATATTGCCTTTCAGTTTCAAGTGCCAGTCAGAGTAAAGGAGATTAGAGTGCATCTTTTCAAGCAAATGCATATTGCAAAGTGAATTTCCCCCACAAAACTCACAAAAAGATTGATGAGATCAAAAGTATATGTGACAGAATGTTTGCCATACAAGAAACTTGGTTTGCACAGCTTAATATATTTAAAAAAATAAGTATTTCATTGACTAAATTAGACAACTTGATTCAATTTTAAAAAGAGAAAAATCTCAGAAAGAGATAAACACCTAAAATCATATCACAATGTATGACATATTTAGACACAATAGTTATAAGAAACTTATTTATGGCCTAAATCATTTGTTCATTAATCACTATATAGATAATGAATTTTAAATGTTTCATGCAATTTGGTTATATTAGGTGTTTACCCATAATTACCTCAAGACCCAAACAAAACTAGAGAGTAAATGTGTTTCTTCATATTTAAGAATTTGCAAATTATGAAGGGAAACAAAATAAAAATGAAGAGGACTCATGCATTTGTTTCATAGTATTCATCATCTTGTAACACTTCAATCAAGTGTCAGAGTTGAGACCTTATTTAGGGGACAGAAAATGTACACTAAGGTATGATTAATATGAGGAAGATTATAATAAGCTCTATAATAACAACATGAATAGCATGTTTTGAAAGTTTAAAGGAAGGGATGAATCTTGAGGCCTGACATTTTTATCTGAGCATCAATTTTTTTTCTGAATCTTAGAGCAGGAAATTCATATCACAAAATCAAATTAAGAAAAAAATGTTCATGATTAGAGTTTACACATTTAGAAATGGAAAGAAAACATTGCAAAGACACATAAGTGAAATAACTGTCTTAAACTGTAAACTTCAGAGTAGCAAGGCTGACTAAAGTATGGGGTTTAAAAAGAAGAAAAGAGATATACAACTGTCAGAGAAAGATATGTTTAATATTGATTTGGATACTGATTCATTTAAAATTCTACTGTCTAGATCACACAGATTCACCATGTTTATACCATACATTTGGAAAATAACTTGAGTACCTTAGAGTTGAATCTTATTTCTGTTAACTACTTGATATAGGGTGACCATTTACTTTGGATTGCTTGGGACAATCCTGATGAATGCCAAGAGAGCCAGCATAATTATTAATAACTCTCTTCTTCTATCAAACATATCCTGACTTGGATGCTATGGGCACCAAAGAGTTTATTTAAGTTTCTTGAGTCTCAAATAGAGATAATTGCAATGTAGATAATTGCCCTAAGCGCTGCATGGCATTGTTGTGGGTATAAGTTGGATTGTGCCATTAAGGTACTTAATTCAGCACATCACACAGAGAAAATGATTGATAACTGTTAGTTATTAACATATAGTCATTGTTAAAGTTTGTCCATTCAATTGACTCCGTGAAATCAGTTGGAAGGTCAGTCATCCAGATGACTTGTAAACTGCAAATTGACTAAAATATTGCCTGAATTGTTAAACATAAAGCAGTTATAAAATTTCTCTCTCTCTCACCAAAAGGAATAATAAAAGAGTAATAAAAATATTCTGAAACATTTTATATAAAGGTGTTAAAGCATTTAAATTTTCTAGCTGTTTGTTATGACCTCTGCTTTTTAAAATTAAATACAATGTTTCTCAAAAAGGACGGTGTTATTCCAGGCATGTCATCAATCAAAA